>LIEC01006342.1:40861-94270 GCA_001925005.1 Drosera capensis
AAAAAAAAAAAAAAAAGAAGCACCACCACCAAAATGAAAAATAAAAAATGGGGGTGGCATTGTTGTTGCCTGTTGGCTTTTTTTGAAAAAAGAAAAAGAAAAAATGGCTTTATTCTCGATGGTTTTGGTTTGTATATGATGTAAAACTGTAGCATCATTGGTTTCTGTAGCATTTAGTATCTTATTTCTCTTTTATTTGGTTGCTCGATCTGTATGCTCTCTGCCTTACTCCACATATAATTATATGCTTTTTCTCTACTAGGCAGACTTCGTTCTTGATACAGAAAAAAGAGTTACACTAGCTTTGCAGACTAAGCAGATGTTTCTTTTTGAAGGATTCAGCTGGCATCAGACATTTGAGGAAATTGTCTTATTCTGGTCTGACTCACGTGCATCTATTGCCAAGCTTTCAATTTGCTTCTGTTGATGATCGCAAAGAAAATTGGAAATTTGTTGGTGAGAATTACTTTCTCCTTATCTTAATATGTTGATTGCTTTTAACCATTAGCTTTTTGGGGAGAAATAAAGTAGTAGGAATCAAGATAATCACTGTTTGTATTGCTGTGTGTTATACCTTCTTGATTTGACTGTTGAGCTTCCTATGGTGCAGTCGATATTGCTTCGAGAGATCGTGAATGTAGAGTATCTTGATGTGAAAAATGATCAAGATACTCTACATTCGTGAATGTAGAGTATCTTCCTAAGGGCCATGCATGAAAAACTTTGGTTTCTCATGCATGGCCCTTAGCTGGCCAATACCTACTACATCAAGTCAAGTTTGAGTTCAGATTTCCGTTTTACTAAAAAAATGAAAGAAAGGAACTGTTTAAGTTTGATTAGTTGTTTGGGACAGAGTTACTTACAACTTATAATGCATCAATGTTATACTCTAATCACCACTCTATTGAGAATTCTGTTTTTACCTAACAAGCTGAGTTCTTAAACTACTTTCTCGAAACTATTCATAGTATCCCCCTGCCAATTGCTGAAAGAGAGTTGGAAGATCCTTCTGTCATGTGGTTGAACCATTCTAAGCCATAGAACATGCTATGAGAGTAATCTGAGATGCGATGAAAACTTGTAGTATGGTAACAAGCTATTTTTTTAAATCTCCTTACATTAATCGTGGAATAGTGTTGGCTGATTCAAGTATTTAACTCGAGTCACTTCAATTTTCCAGTTGGATTATTTTTTTAAACTTATCTCTTTTCCATGAATATGAGGTTATATACATGTGCACTTCCTGGTATGCTTCTATAGTTATTTCTTTATGACAAAACCTCCATCCCAGATGCCACGGTGCTGGAAAAATTGCCACCAGATTCAGAGGAGCAACAAGCTCAAATTACTGCCATTCAAAATGAAGATGCATATAACTGGGGGTATAGTGTCTGTGAACTGAATATCAATGGAAGTCATTTTCCATTATCAATCTTGCTCATCTTTCTGGCTACTGTCTCCGAAGGTATGATCCAGTATTGTGGGGGGTCCCAAAGGGAAGCTATGCCTCTAACCCGAATGGTGCTTGTCGCACAATTGAGTTCAGAAAGATGGTGCAGGTGTAGTGTTGGTTCCTTGCTTTAAGTAGCAGATTCAAATATTTGTATTTATTTTCTGCATTTGATGTTTCATGAACTCACTACAATTTGATCTATTAAGTCCTTTCATATTCATTTGATAGGCACTAAATCGTATTGGACTGCGTGTTGTTATGGATGTGGTATATAATCATGTGCATGGAAGTGGACCTTCAGATCAATTTTCTGTGCTCGACAAGGTTTTGAAATTATTTACTTTTTTCCTTCACCTCCTGATATTGTTCTCTAACATCTTTTTCTGTCTCTTCAAGTTCTAGCGTGATTATGATATGTTGTTATGGTGAAGGTTGTTCCAGGTTATTACTTGAGAAGGGATGGTGATGGTAATATTAATAACAGTACATGCTGTAATAATACAGCCAGTGAGCATTACATGGTTGAGCGTATAATTGTTGATGATCTCTTAAACTGGGCAGTCAAGTATAAGGTGCTTTTCTCATGACATGGCCTTTTTCTTTGTATTTCTTATATTGTTTATTTTGTGAATCTTGCTCTAGATTGAGTCGCTTATTTTACCACAGTTTCGTGTGAAATATATTAATCTTTAGGTCTTGTTTCATTCGTTAAATAACTTTTTCCCTGAAGATAGTGGTCTCATCAAAGATAGGCTGTTGTCTGATGTGTACTGAGGTGGAGGTAGATGGTTCACAATGTTCTTAGACACTAGTTTGAACCGATGTCTTCTTGTTTCCATGTATTAAATACACTTGTTGGCATACGATATATACCAAATGGTTTGAATTGTTTGATAAAATACTCTTGGAACTTTTGTAGTATATGGCAAAATTTTAGTTACGAGGTTAAAGAATATTTTCAGGCAAAGGGCGATAAGGTTGAAAAAGTGGGCTGGGTGTTGTGTGCATGACTTAAGCATATGATTATATTGTTCATATATGTACTCACTCTGTTTGCAAGCTTTATAGTGTCTTTTACTTCTTGGTATTGGATTAGCAAGAAATATTCATTAAAATCATCAGAACATTTCAACATGAGCAATATTGTTTGCCAGGTTGATGGATTCCGATTTGATCTGATGGGTCATATAATGAAACGTACCATGGTATGCAATTCCATACTTTCTGCTTCAATTTTGTCTCAAAATAGATAGATGATTGTGGTTTACAATTGAAGATGTACGATTTGCTTTTGTAAAGCGGTCTAATAGTTAGTTTTGTGATGCTTGCATCTTTATTGTATCCTGTAAACTTTTTTCCATACATGAATGTACCATAAGTTTGTTCTATCTTTTATTTGGTTCTTTCTTTCCCGTTCAGGCTTTCATTGTGGTCTCAGGTCATGGTCTTCCCTTTCCCTGGTTTCCAACAGAATACACTATCTGATAGTGGATGCCAGAATGAGCTTATTTTCGATACATCATAGTGTGTACAGTGTTAGGGAAAAAATATTAAAAACTGAAGGAGCTTTTAATATCTACTGATATTATATACATTAAAGTGGGACATGGTTTCCTAACTGATGATCTCTTATCGTTTTACTTGAGCTCATTGTCCCAACATTGAAGTTGTGATCAATTAAGCATTAATATGAAGTCTAAGCTGCCAAGGATGAACCTTCAATATTTTGGTTGCAGGTCAGAGCAGCAAGTGAACTACGCAGTCTCAAGAAAGTTTCTGATGGAATTGATGGCTCAAGTATTTACTTGTAAGCATAGACTGTAGATTTATAAATACAGTGCTCTGACACCTTCTATAATTACGAAAATGGCATCTTGTCATCTTCACCGTGGGATTTTGATACTCTTATCTACTATTTATGTGTGAAAGTTTGCGTTATTTTTGTTCACTTCTAGAGGTTGATCAATCGTTCCTTTTCTTTGCCACATTCTTCTTAGATATGGTGAGGGATGGGACTTTGGTGAAGTTGCAAAAAATGGTCGTGGTATTAACGCATCACAGCTAAATCTTGGTGGAACTGGTATTGGAAGGTAAGATCATACTTGTGACTTGTAAATAGTGTCCAACATCCTTTGGAAGGATCTCCTATATATGAGCTTAAACTGAAAAAGGTTACGCAAAATTTCTAACCGGAGTTTTCCCATACGATGACTTTTTATTGTAGAGTAACAGTTGCCTTTTTTCAGAGAAACCTACAGTTTATGCTTATTATAGTGCCTTGGTATGTTACGATTTCGATTCGTAAATAGAAATATTAACATACTTGATGCAGCTTTAACGATCGAATTCGGGATGCGGTGAATGGCGGGTCTCCTTTTGGTGATCCACTTCAACAAGGTTTTGCTACAGGCTTGGCCTTGCAGGTAATGCATCTTCCCCTCAAATATTGGATCCTGATTCTCTCTGAACTTGCAAAAAATGTAATATTATGTGCTTTATAGAAACCAGTTTTAAGATTGATTGGCCAAAGAGATCAATCTATACTTTCCTCTCTTGAAGGCAATTGAAATTAGTATTCTTTTTAATGCCTGATATTATGAACAGTTAGATTATTTACATCGTCTCCTTGGTTATTTTTAACCCCTCCTCCTTCTTCTTTGGCTTGTACTTACGGTGTTTGACTTAGATTCAGAGCTCACATGACTCATGAGGCCTCTATTTGGCTATGTTTTCTCCTGCTGTGAATATAATTTTCTACTTTTTTCATAAGTTTTCTTCAACTTGCCAGCCCAATGGTCATGACCATGGTGGTCAAGCTAATGCTGAGCGCATGCTGGCGATTTCGAAAGATCATATTCAGGTAGACATGTCTGATACCTTTTCCGCTCGCTCTTCCAATTATATTGATACAGAGTTTGCAGCTTCTTTCTTTTACTCCTTATTTTTCTCTTCTTCTTTTCTTTGTGGGGATTCTCCATATGTGAGTGCACTTCACTGGTATCTATGTCATGCTCAACACTTGTTTGGGGTATCGATCCTGGACTCGTGCCCAAGATTCGACTTCTTTTTCTTTTTTCCTCACAAGTGTCAGACAGTTAGTACTATAAGGACATGTTTTATTTTATGCTCTGTGTAAGCCGAAGATGTGGGGTAATTACTCATAGTTCTTCTGTTTTGGAAGTCGTTCAACAATCAAACTTTAAAGTATGGTTTAGAATACTGATTTGAATGACTAGAAACATTTGGGAAGTTATTTAATACTCCATAAGTCATTTTCCTTTTCAGCATTTTTCTTTTCTTAATAAGTCCCTCTTTGGCTATTATCAATTAGCCTTGCTACCTGTTCGATGATCTCTATTGAATCTTCAGTATTGATGTTACCACTTATCACATCTGCTTCCTTGACCATATTGCGACTATATTAATCACAGTTGTGCAAGTCCTCTAAATCTTTTTGTATTTAACTGAAATTAGCACTTATGCATTTGCTTGTTCGTTCTGTAATATAACTATATAACTACTCCAGAAGTTAGGTTGTTCCGATGACTTCCTTGGGATTTCTTTAGAAGATGCTGATACATGCAGGGGCTTTCGTAGTTTTCTTAGATGACTAGTGTTTTGCTGGTTTAGTGTGTCTTAAGCACACATATCCAATTACATTAGGGAGCATTTGCTCGTTTTGTGCAGCTGCATCTGTTACTTTCTTGATGCCTGATCATCTTTGATCTTAATTAGGTTGGCATGGCTGGTAACTTGAGGGACTTCATATTGACCAACAGTGATGGAGTGCAGGTAGTAGCTTCCCTGATGACCATGCTTGTACTTTGTTAGGGTCAGCAAGGAGTTATTCTTCCTAAATATCATATTCCACCGTTTTGGAGCTTGACTGGGGTCATTGAACTTTTCTGTAGTCCATCACTCTACTTTGTTTTTTAAGTGAATGATTTACAATAATTCTCCAATTGGTTCTTCGAGTGTTAAGTCATTTCAATCGCATAACTATCTACATTACCCGTATTCTCACTTGTAGAAGCAAGTAGGAATCTCCAAAGTCCTCTTGCTCATGCAGGGGTTGAATATAGTTGTCATTTGATTATTACTTTCACCTGTAGCACAATGCTGACTTTTTAACACCATGGATTCTTGGTTCAGACTTCAGAGCAAGAAGCTATTGACATTGTGCTATCCTATTGACGATTTTTATTCCGCTCTTTCTCAGGTTAAAGGATCTGATATTACCACTTTTGATGGGTCACTAGTTGCATATGCTGTAAATCCAATTGAAACAGTGAGTACTTAACTTTCTCTCCATTATTACCATTATCAATTATTTGTTCTTGCAATTCTTGTTTTTTACCATCTTTAAAAATGCATGGCATATTGAGTTTCTTTTATTGGCTTTGATCATTTTAGACTTGGTCTGTTGGTCATTAAGTCATTTGTTTCTTTTATAATGATTTGCCAAGGTTAATTATGTTTCGGCTCACGACAATCAGACCCTTTTTGACATTGTGAGCTTGAAGGTACTACACTACTTGAAATTCTCTTCATTTCGAAGGAGGATATCCTTCTTTTTTTTTCCCCCTTTAAAGGAGGATATTCTCTTTGGCCTTACTAATTCGTTTTCTTATGTGTAGACGTCTATGGATATTACAGTTGATGAGAGATGCAGGATAAATCACTTGGCAACGAGCATCATAGCACTCTCCCAGGTTCTACCAAACTACTTCGCCCAACATTGTTGTCATGATGCATGTAGTATTATCGTGAGTCTTTATTTGAGAAAGACTCTTTTTGTGTCATGTATGGTATCTTTTATAAGATGCGGCTGGATCACCCCCCCTGCTTACTATAGTTGGGTGCGAGCATGAATGCAGGGGTTGAAAAATATGTCACGAATGTAACGTTACTAGGTACTTATAATTTAGGTTGATGGTGAATTTTCCTCCTAATGTGCTTTCTGTTTTCAACATTTAACTGTACCTGCGAAATGCAATTTCTTAGCATAGGTAACATGCCTCTACTGGAGGTTAAAATCTCAATGCCTGAGTTTAATTGCTGTCTTGTGCTTTGTCAATTATTAGTGTTCTGTGGCACAATATCACATCGTGCTTATATCACATTGTTGTGTGCCTGAGTTTCAAATCACTTGATCATAACACTCCGTTCAGGCGTTGAGTTTGAAATGCTCCTTCTGACTGGGATAAAGTGTAAAAGTTTAAAACCTTTTTCATTTCACCGAAATCTTGTAATGCCTTTATTTCAAATATATCTCTGTAACTTGCTCAGTAAAATCCATTGGTACATTGCACTCCTGTTATCTGCATTCTCTAATGGTCTTTTCAACTACAGGGAGTGCCATTTTTCCATGCCGGTGATGAAATATTGCGTTCAAAGTCACTTGATCGTGACTCATACAATTCTGGCGATTGGTTTAACAGGTATGCTATAATTGTTTATATCCCCACACTTAAATGCTTGAGCTAATTCCTGAAGGCCCGATTAAACCATCTTTCCTTTCTCAATATTTTAAATACATCAGTAGACTCGGACACAGTCTGAGTACATTCTGCCGTTATGATATGGCAAAACTTTGATAGGATTAACAATAAGCTTGGGCACAATCTTTTGATACTTGAGATCTGTCTTTAAATTATCAACTACTCTTGGCATTTCAGGTTAGACTTCAGCTACACCACTAATAACTGGGGTGTTGGCCTTCCCTTGAAGGAGACTAATGAAGAGAACTGGCATCTGTAAGTTTCATTTTTTCTTATACAAGCTGTCATTTCTATCTTTCTCTAAAGCAGCAGCGTTATTCTTCAGTGGCATACTTCTTATAGTTGCTATGCAACTGGCAATGGATTCTTGGTAGAGACTTTTGACCAGTTTATTTTCACTAGATTTCAAGCAAGATTGGCCGATCCAACCTTCAAGCCTCAAATGAGTCATATTGTTGCTGCTGTTGAAAATTTTGTCAGCTTGTTACAAATTAGATACTCCTCGCCCCTATTTCGTCTCAGTACAGCCGACGAGATAAAGGTGTGAACTATTGTTTCCTGCATCAAGATGTGTACTCTTTCCTAGGTTTTTGAAGATCTTGATGGAAGCATCATTTTTATTTTTCCTATCGTATAAATTCCATAGAACTACATTGTTCTCAAACCGGTAGTTTTCCTTGTCATAAGAGGACCTACATGAGTCGGTTCCTTTTTTATCGGTCAAAATTGTCTAAAGTGATTAAGCAATACACTGCTCAAAGATCATCCCATTTACATTGCTGTTCCTTGTCTAGGAACGGGTACGCTTCCACAATATGGGTCCATCCAGTGTTCCTGGTGTTATAGTGATGAGCATTGAAGATGGTAATGGAGGCACACAAGGAATTTGTCAACTTGATCCCAAGTAAGTGATCTGTGATCATGTAGACCCCCCATACGACCATTTTCTTGCCTGTGTCAAGGAACAACAGTCTAATATTGCAACAGCAGATAATTGCCCATAAATGGCATGCTGAAGTAGTGTTATTGGTCGTCGCAGATATTCGCTTGTGGTGGTGGTTGTCAATGCCCACCCAGCTCAGATATCTCTAACCATCCCGGCGTTGCAGAGCAGATCCTTACTGCTGCACCCAGTTCAGGTGCAATAATTCTACTTCTTCTCTTGCAAGATTTGATTTACTTCATTGTACTCAATTTATTGAAATATATGCTTAGCCTTGAACTCATAAAAAGTAGATTATGAACTTTTCTTCTGGAGTGCTTATAGCTAAGCATTGTTCTCCTAAAAGTGAAGGATCTTTCAACTCATTACATTTATTTGAATAACATATTCTATTGTTGCAGGTGTCGTCAAGTGACAATGTAGTGAAGAGTTCTCGCTATGAACCTTCAACAGGGGGCTTCACCATTCCTGCAAGGACAACACCAGTGTTTGTTGAGCCCCGGCAAACATAGGCATCCACCCATCGTTGGTCGTGGCTTAGGTTCTCATACATGTCTAAAATACGATAAGAATAAGAGCGCGGAGCAGAGTTACCGTATCAGTTTCCAGCATGTCCGTGCTCTCACGTTGCTTTTCTGGAAAGTGGTTATGCTCTGTTTTTCCTAGTGGTCTCTTGCTGGTGTTGCCACATCAAAATAACACATGATACTGTATGGAGGTTGATAATCTGTTTGTGCCTCTTATATATGCCGACTTGGTCATCAAAAGCTTTTCCCACCAATGATGACAATTAAGAATATGTCCTTAAATCATGTGTGAATTGCTACCGATACATAAGAAAGTTATGAATTGTAGGGTATCTAAGGGATTAGTTTCAATATTCACCCGAAGAAGTTATCAAGACTGAAACATTGAAGAAATATGGATTTGGCTCCAGTGAGAAAGTCGTGTTTTCGCTCGTGTGGAATTTATATATTCTGTAGTTCCTCGTGCTGTGTGAGTAAATTGTTTTGCGACAAACACCGAAGCAGTTGCACTTACTGCTCTACGAGGCTACGACTAGTAATCGCAGTCTCTAATTTTCCTCGAATAAATTGGGACAGCATCTCCGAATCCCCGCAACTCATCGAATTCGAATCCTAAGACCCCAAAACCCTGACTCCCAACCCCGAGGCTCAAATCTGTCTCCCAACCTGTGAATCCCAACAGCAATGTGTTGGCAGTGAATCGCTGATGTTGGCAGCGAATCGCTGATGTTGCGATGAAAATGCAATGTACGCTGCTGTCGTTCGCAGAGTCGGCGGCATCCTCAGTTGCACTAACGCTTCGCTTCTCTCCGCTGCTGCCCAAAGGTAAAGCATCGAAGATCAATATCTTTTGCTTCATTGATGCGATGGAAATTAATGGGAAAAGGACGAGACGGTCGGGAGTCATTTATGTCATAGTCGTTTGAAAACACACTCTTTCGTTTTGTTACGCTGCGATTTTAAAGTGAATGCAATGAGCAACTGTCGTTCTAGCTTGTGTCGTTTAGTCCTCGACGCCTCGTATCATTATTACTAGTTAACTAGGTATTGGATTTGTCGATGATGTTTGATGTTCCTGTGATGCGTGCAGGAATGATCATTTGATCTGGTGCACAGGATGTGGACGCAGCGCGACTCCCCGAACCCCTCGTTTTTTGTGAGGCTTGGTTGCTTTCTGAGCTCTCTCACTCGTGACGAGCATGCTTTTGGGATTAAGAGTTGGAGTGCGATGTGTGCTCGGCATATGAGTGGTTCGGCTCTTGAGCTGAGGGTGTAAGGTTTTCTTTTGAGAGTGCTACTAGTGGTAAGAGTAAAGGGGGTTTGTCTTCAAAGATGGATAGGAGAGTTGGGAAGAAGAAGAAGATGTCGAAGAAGGCGAAAGTGAACGAGTTGAGGTTTTATAGATTGAAGGCCAAAAAGAAGATACGATCTCCAAACCCCGAAATTAGGATTCGGTATAAACTTGAAAAGGTGAGAAACAGAAACCCTCTTGAGTTGTCTGCTCTTTCTCAGGCTTTAAATATTTTTCGAGCTTACTGTTTTTGGTAAATCTGTAGATGGTAGTAGTTGAAACTGGTAAATTGCATGAGTTCATCCAATGTTAAATTATTTTGTTCAATATGTTTATGATGGTTCATGTTACGGCCGCTACAAATATTCAGGTTGCAATGCATCTGTGTGCATCTCTACTCTCCGTTTTTACTCGATAAGCAACACGATATTCTCATATTTATCGCTGTAGTGCTGATTTTAAATGATGTGGCTTTCAAAAACCTTCGTTTCCTTTTTAATTTCCTGATCTAATTATTTGTGTTGTTTGTTTTCCTATGGAAATAGTCTGATGCTTGTTACACCATTTTTCAGGCTAAACGAAAGGAATTATGGTTAATGAAAAACTAAGGAAGTATGAAGTGCCTAAAGCTCCAACAGAAAAACATGATCCTGATTTTTTAACTGATCAAGAAAGGTTCTATTTGAAATGTACTGGGGAGGAGAAGAAAAATTATGTACCGGTTTGAAGACGTGGAGTATTTGGAGGTGTTGTACTCAATCTGCATCTTCATTGGAAGAAGCATGAAACTGTAAAGGTAGCTTGCAAGTGTTGCAAGCCTGGCCAGGTTCATGCAATCGCTGAAGAGCTTGTTCAGTTGAGCAAAGGTACGGTTATTGACATAAAACCGGATGACACGATAATATTTTACCGGGGGAAGAATTATGGACGGCCAGATGTGATGTCTCCTCCAGATACATTGTCCAAGGCTAAGGTAAATTGCAATATGAAATCATCGAAAATCACTGTTCTTAGTAGTTTGTTTTCAAATGGTTCTGAATATTACAATAAGTAGTCCAACAAGCTGTTGCACACTTGATTGATAAAAGAAGCTTGTTTGTCATGCTTGATGCAGGCCTTGGAGAAGTATCGTTATCAGCAGTCACTTGAGCATACAAGTTGGTTTATTGAAAAGCTGGAAAGAGAGCTGGAAGAGTATCATCAGCACCTTGCTCGATTTAGACATGAGAAGGAGCATTCATCTAAAGGTTCTGCTAAATGATAATACTCGTGAGTTATATTTCAGAGCTCTGCTGTTCTATGTCTGTACTGTTATAAAGTGATGAATCATGATTTAGCTCTTAGTTCACTTGAAATGTGGTCATGCTTTCAGCTCACGGCATGCATTAGATGTTCTTGCTCCATCCTGGTCCTAAGAGATTGTGGAATTCCATAATTATACGTTAACCACCTTCTAATCTACAATTGGTAGACAAATTACTAGGCTGTTTATATTCATGAGAATTGGGAAGGCCAAAGTTTATCATAAAGTGTGACCAGTAGCTCCCAATCGCAGTTATAACCGAATGCCAGAATGGTCCTTGTCCCGGTAAATCGTGGTGCAGAATGGAACATGAGCTTTTCAAAATCCAACTTTAGAACTACCTTTCACATGAGATGTTAGAGTGTACATACCACTTGTAAAAGGTGATGAATAGTATGTCATCAGTAGCCTGTTTTCCTGTTGTGAGCTCAGAACCTCACAGGATCCATGCTCTAGTTGTGTGACAAACTGGTCCACCCACAATAGCATACTCTGGGTGATACACATCGCTGCTTTCGTTCTTTTGCGAATTCTAGTGGACTGTGATTGCTAAAGTTGGCATTTATTGTTTCCTTTTCTCTGAAGTTTGTTTCTGGATTCTTTTCCAGAAATCCCATTCTTACATTTTTCCTCGTGTAAATTCATGTATGTATCTGTGTTTTTGTTCTCTTATCTATTACCTTTCTCATGCATGACATTGTCTCGTGATGGGGAATAACCATTCCTGCAAGCATCCACCGCTTGGCGCTTGGTATCCGAGTCATTCAAATTGCCATAATCAACCAAGTCGATTGCAAACCCAAGCTTTTTCACCGAAGATCTGTACTGTCAACTCTGTACTCAGCCTGAGTGCACCTTTTACTTTTAGATTACTACGTAAACCATAAACCATGTTCCGGTTTTACTTCCGTCGCAATTAATATCTTGTGGTTTTTCATTGGGAACTCAGACTAAGACCTAATCCTCTTCTTTAGTGGAGTAGTTGTAAGGGTATAGTGTTATGCTATATTGTTCGACCTACCTACTATACCATACCTGAAAATGACACTGCTGTCCCACTTCACCACCACTCCTCTCTTTTCATCACTAGTAGAAGAGCCAGCTAGTATGACTCCCGCAACTGTTGCTTTCATTCATCTTATATGATCGGATCGGATCGGATCTGACAGTGTTTACCCAATCTGATCTCACTGTTCTGTTTCTTGAATCGCTCAACGAGGAAAACAGCCCCCATGCTATGCATCTAATGATAATGTTGAAATAATCCACCTTCTCTGCGCCGTGCTTGATCTATTGGTTAGGAGTTTAATTGATAGCTGCTTGATGACGTTAAGAAACCATGGACTAAATCGTATCCTTGTATGCTTTAGAGTTCTACTAGAAACTCTAGTTGATTCCTTTGAATATTAGTTAAATAAAATCCTTGTTCTTACTTTCCTGTCATGTAGTAACCAGAAGCAGAATGTTTTTGTTCTTGTTCTTTCTACTAGTATATGTTTACAACTATTGCGATTCTGATGTTTATTTTATTCCTAAAGAAGCTGGTGTAGACATGCAAAATAGGCAATATTCTCTCATGAACTGCATTATTAGCTAGGATCTGTCGTGCTATACTGTCAGTTTTATGGGGTTGGTAGATCGATCTGGTGCGAGTAGGATCTGATATATGAGGATTGAAATCCTTTGCACGTTTTCGGTTCATTATCGATCAGGAAGTCAACTGGGTGTTAATAGTTGCAGAATCCACTAAGTGGTACAGTGGCATGGGAAATCTGGAAATGGTCCATTATATAGAATATTGCTTGTAATAGTGATATTCTTCCATGAGCCCAAGTATAATATATCTGTCTATGGATATTTTTCAGGATTCTGAAGTTGAGTATATGTGTGGACTGCTAGCCGACTAGGCAAGAGTTCTTCCTTCATCTTAATAGAAGATGAAAGTATTGACTTGAGAGGAGTGAGGTGCATGCCAGTATGTGTGTTTTATCCGCATAACAGCCTGTATTAACCTGTTCTATTTAAGCATGACTTGGGTAGGAGGCGTTATTCTGATGACATGCTGGTGTTGACATTCATGTCTGAGTGGTTATTTACAGGACATTGCGAGGATCCGAAGATATTATGCATGACTTAGTTGCATTTGATGACGTTGATATAGTTCCGAGGGGAAGTTGACCATGTAGAGCTAACTCATAGCTAGCATCAAGATCATTGATCGTATAAGCAACCTTGTTTCGACAGAGGCCGGCGGACTCATACAAAATGGACAGATGTCAGGAACAATGAGGTTGTATTGACGCATAAAAGCGACATAGAGAAGAGGCAGGCCATGATCCCAAGTCGTTTACCGGTTAACAATAGAATATCAAGGTGCTAATGATTAAGCAGCGAAGAAGAAAGACACATCCCCAGAATCCTGCCTGTACTTGGTAGGTGTAATTCTCTCTGTCAGTGTGTGTCTTCTGTTATAGATTCATCCCTTGCACAAACTCATACACCGGGCTGACCCGTCTAGCCTTATTCTCGGTTCCAGTTAAGCCCGTTGCTCTTATAAGATGTATTCGTAAAAAAATTCCGACCTGGTTTATATCAGACTGGGGTAAATATTGTCTAGCCGAGGTCGATAAGGGACTGTTAGGTTGTTAACTTAGGTTTTGTCATGATCGAGAGTTGGAGAGTAACTTTTTCAAGCCAACGTATGTGATGGATATAGTTACTATATACATACAACGTGCTTTATTTTTTCGCTCATATCAAATAAGTATTTTTTAGGTTTTGACTTTCTTTATGTATACAAATAAATTAAGAGCTTTGTCCTGGATGAATTATTTTAAGAGGAAAATATGGATCATAGTTAGTATAATATTAGTTCATGCCTATCCAATAATCCATATCAGGGAAGAGTGACTTGCTATTTGTTATTGCGTACACTCCACTCCACCCTTCATGGCATAGCTCATTGAGATTGTTGAATATTTAGGCTCCTTCTACGAAAGCGATGGTGCCGCCAATTGTTTTTCCTTTTCCAAAGGTGTGCATTAGTAAAAATGCCTTCTAATGTATTCAGGTAACATATTAACACAATAACAACCTAGATAACCTAGCTCGGAATAATCATACGGTGACAAAAGATTACAGAAATATCAGATATACACGGTTTAATCCTCTTATCGACAACATGGGAGACTTCTCCCCGATATCCACTCATGAATTACTCATAATGACGAGTTCTTGGGTCGATTATTCGCTTTACCAAAGTGTGTCAAAATCAAGATCTGGACAGGAACTTTAGAACTGGTAGCAGATCCCTCTCTGGCTTGTAGAGTGTGTTGATAGTACTGTCTGGTACACCGAGTGAAGAAGAGTCGTCTACTGAACTGGCTTTGCTCCCACGCACACTGTCGACAGTGTCGCGCTGTGCACTTGGGACAACATTTTTTTCTCCCTCTTTTTCCTCTCATTCCTGTGAAAAAAGTTAACAGAGAAAATTAGTTTCTTTTGGACCTTCAATACTATATGTTTCAATGGCATTTAATGTGCCATTTTTTTCTTATTGGTCCAATTTACATAACCAATTTTTTCGGTCCATTGTGTTTCAAGACTTACCAAGTTATTTGTGTAACATTTTTATATCCATATTACTGTGATTTGTAGATCGAACTAACACTATCCATCCATTCTGCATATGAACCCTCGTCTGGGACATAAAAACGATACCATTGAACTTCACAATAGCACTTGAGGCTAAGTAGCTTAATGTGTTCTTTTTAAGCATGCGGCAAGGGATCAGATGCAATTTTTTCAAAGACACACAGTTGTTTGTGCGATGTGAGACAAACCATACAACAACATAGAGCTCTTTAGCTAACTCTTGTAGCATCATTTTTCTTTTTTTGTTTTCAATAAGTTAACTTGATTAACTGCCGTTGTACTGTTGCATACTCTATTTACCTAACTGCTGTTAATCTATACTGGTTCTAATGGCTATAGTGTTGGCCTAGGCATATGCAATGAGCCATATGACACATAGAGCTGACCCATTAGCTAGAGATCTTGCTAGCTGCTCTGGTCCATTGTAAATCAAGCAAGTGCAGTGCAATGCAATGCAAGTGTACCATATCATCACTCTTTTTTCTGTGAACTTAAGAAAGTATATGCTCCACTTTTTTATTCATTTTTCTGTTCCAATACATGTGGAAATTTATTGCACTTTGTTTCTTTACACACACACACTCTATACTCTCTTTGTCACTTGAATGGAGTATGTGTTTGCGATTGAAACAAGAGAAATATTTGGTGTTATTGATGAATTGCATCCTTTATTCAAATCACAATGCCCTCACATAGAACAAGATGCAGTGCACGGGAAGTAAAAAGATAGATGCAGCTCGGCAGTCGCCAGTGAAAGGAACCTATCAAATTGCTATGTCTGGCGTTGTGGCATACTATAAGCTCGGTTATGTATGAATTTTCCATCAAGATCCTGAGTAGAAATTCATTCGTCCTCTCATTATCAACAAATCCCTGAATAAGTTGCCGTGCAGTAATTACAGTTGCCTTAATCTTAACCGTTATCTTGATTATGGTCCTAAGTTGATATGATAAGGCCTCTCAACAAATGGCGCTTAAGTCCGTCCATGGTGTCCTATGATTAATAAGTTGTCATATTTATATCGTGGTCGCCATGTGCTAATCTTCACTCTACGGAGATATTGGTCGATGTCATCGACATACTATTAACTTGAGTAAGTCTATAGCATGTACTATATAAAATGGAATTTAAATATATGCTCCTCTAGTATATTCACAACAACCCATCCGCATCGGTTCTTTGGTCTAGAGTAAGATCATAGATATCTTCAGCATCTCGCGATCCGTAACTCTCTTTTTTATGTTATAAAATATACATCAGAAAAATAACGAACACATATATATTTTCACGGTTCTAGGTTACTGCATTTCCCAAAGAGAGGATAGTTTTGAAGTATCTTCTCCTATAGGTATGGCAAACGGGAAAAAAAAACCCGAATAAAAGTTGAAAATCAAGGTGTGATCATCATCCGGCAAATACGAATCGTGGTGAGAATGGAACCAACAATTCATGTGATCGACTTCGTCATGTGTCCATCCCAAGGGGACCATGCTTAAGCCACCACAGTCCCTCTCGAATTCGGCTAATCTGCTAGCAAATCGTACTTAATTATGATTAACATGGCTCGGAATTAAGATCATTTGCACTTGATCATGAATTAATGTTCGTCGCCAAGAAGTCCGAACTCTTATCAAAAGATTGAACTAATGAGTTACGTGATAGGCGACGTATATTCTCAACAATATTTTCCGTTCGATCGCGAAGTGAGAGATAGAGTATAGTGGGGAGCAGTAGCCGCAGATTCTGTGAATCCAGGCTTGCACTCCAATCATATGCTTGGGAACCAAATTGGAAAGATACAACACAACACAGAACACAGTGCAAGTGAGTAGAATGTGATGTGAGAGAGAAAGAGTGGGAATATTGGAAAAGAAATCGTTGAGGCAAAGTAATGGTAGGGGGGATTGTTTTGCTTTGCTTTGCTTCGCTTCGCTTCTATGCCTCCCACAAATCTCTCCCCATCTAGCTATTCTGTGCATGCCTACCTACCTAGCTCCAAAATTGTCATTGTTGAGATAATTAGATGCTGCTTATTTGTATTTATATATTTGGAATCCATTATAAATAATACATCTGTATGGATTGAATTTATTTTTAATTTGAAATTTTAATTCAAAGTTAGGAACAATAGGAACTCTAATCCGAGTAAAGGAAAGAAACAAACTTGTTTAGAGCCATTATCTTGATCTTGCTCTCTCATTTTCCCCCTTGAAAATCCTAATAAGATCGGAGACCATTAAGAGATAGATCATGATCTTGATTATGGTTGATAAGTTGGGCTATACCGTTTTCTTGATGTCTAAATAGGAAATGCATCTTTCCTAAAATGTTTCCAAGTATATATCTAACAAAGGTGAATTCATAACTTGGTCCATGGTTTATCGGGAACCAACAAACAAAACAAGAATACAGAACGACGGAGGCAGGTAAACAAGGAAGACGTGAGGGTGCGAAGTGATCTTCATAATTAGTCCCTCTCTTTTGTCGACTAGTTTTGTTATTATTATTATCAGTTATAACGAAAAAATATGAAATATGAAACATATGATAGGTTATGTTTCTGTCTCCCTTTTTTCTTTTTTATCTTCTTCCTCTCTTCTTGAATTCACTCTTGTGTTATAACCTCTAGTTTTCCAAGTCACACAGCAGCCTCTCACTTGCAAAAAATATTTCTGTTTTTTTTTTTTTTTTTTTTTTTTTTTATCTTTTTCCTATTTTCAGTTACCAAGACTCCAAAATGTCTGTTATTCCTCTCCTCTTCACTAAATTGAATTCCTTGTCTGTCACTTTCTAATCTTTGCTTTATTTATTTTAAAGCATCGATTTTGGCTGGCCTCAACACACATCTCTATTCTCTCCACAAACACATAAACACATAGTTTATTCCTCTCCTCTCATCCTCTTCTGAGGTCTTGATCATTTGACTCCCCTCTCATTCTTACCTATTTATACATTCCATTGTTCTTTCTCCATCCGATCGATCGATCGATCAATCAATCAATCAATCGAAGCAAACAAAACATATTCCTTGATCGATCGGGACCCAATGGAGCCTGCTACATCATCTCCTGATACGGCCTCGCCACCAACAACAGAGACATCACTAGGAGGATCATCAGTTCAGATCGTGAAAGGGAAGCGAACAAAGCGTCAGAGGCCGCAGTCTCCGATCCCATTCAGAGTCCCGTCTTCTCCGGCCAAGAGCGACGAGGGCAGCAGCGATATCTGCAGCAACATCCAAGACCCCAACGCGGCCGCCACCAATACCAATACCAATACCGATAACGATAACGATAACAATAACAGCCTGATCATGGTCATCCACGACAGCGCGATGATCACAAACCATGATCAACAACCACAACATCAGCCCTCGTCGTCGTCAGAGGAATACAATCTGTATCGCGACAGCACAACCACGATGGAGCAGGAGGAGGACATGGCCAACTGCCTCATCCTCCTCGCCCAGGGTCAATCCAGATTCGCCCCATTCGATCGCCAAAAGTCCTCGGCCATTCCCCCGGTTTCCCAGCACCAACCCATTGGGCAGAAATACACCAGCAGGAGGTTCATGGAGACTGGAACCTCGTCGGGCTCAACCGGTTACTATGTCTACGAATGCAGAACATGTGGCAAGACATTCCCGTCTTTCCAGGCCCTCGGAGGCCACCGTGCAAGTCACAAGAAACCCAAAACAGCCGCGGCTGCAGCAGCTGCCAGAGAAGAAGAGATGATCATGGCCAGACAGCGGCACCAGCAATCCAACTTCTTCATCTCAGACGGCGAGGGCTCCCCTCGCGACACCATCTCCGCCTCACTGTCCCTCCAATTGAACACCAACACCAACACCAACCGGAGCAGCTTCTTCAATGGAGTAAATCACAACTATAGTCATCACCACAATAACAGCAACACCACCACCACCAACAGAAACAAGCCTAGAGTCCATGAATGCGCGATCTGTGGCGCAGAATTCTCATCCGGGCAGGCTTTAGGTGGTCACATGAGGCGCCACCGGGGGTCAATGGGCGTTCCGGGAACCCCATCTCATCCATCCCCTGTCGCCAACCCCACCGCGCTGTCATTGATCCCACTGTCTACAATGGACCCAATGGATCGCAATGACGACCATTACTTTCTTCGTCGTGATGTTGATTACAACGAGGATCAAAAGAGCCTGATGTTGATGTCGACGATGGCGGCGGATGCTCCTTCCACTTCGATGTCTCCTAAAGGTAATGTTTTTTCGTTGGATTTGGATCTGAACTTGCCCGCACCGGCTGAGCAGGAAACACTTGATCATCATCATCATCACCAGCAACAACAACAACAACATGATCGTCGCCTCGATCATCAGTGCAGCAACAGCAGCAGCAGCAGGGAATCCAAGTTTCACTTCGCGGCGAAGCAACAACCACAGGATACGCAACAGCAACAATCACAGCTTGTTTTTTCACCGCCCGCTTTGGTGGACTGTCACTACTGAGCTATAAAAGCAAGCAAAAACAAACATCTGATCATAACATACATAGATAAAAAGATGAAAAGGTGAAAACAGGGGCTCTGTTTTTTTGTCCCCGTTATTGAATACACAGAATTTTACAGATGCGATTATACTGTAAAAAGGCGAAAATCCACAACAGGAAGAATGTGATTTTTTATTTTTTTTTTTGGGAAGAGTTTTTACGAGATACTGAGAGTTTTTTTTTGTTATTCATATGGTTGATTATTCATTGAGAAAATTATCATATTAATATACTGATTCTTTTTTATGTGTTGTTTATCATTGATAATTTGTGCATTTCTGGGTGGATGAGTTGGAATTCTTATACCCAAAATTTTTTTGTGAATAATCATCCAGAAATGCACAAATATTTTTTTTGATCAATTTTAAAATAAATAAAACATTTATATTTTTAATAATATTTTAACATAAAAAATATCAAATTAATCTTATATATTATTGTATATTTATAAATTAATTTCTTTGATAACTATTATGATAAAATCCATAAATTCTTATATCAAATTAAACTGTTTCGATTAATTTTAAACGAAATTATGATAAAAGCATCTGCTTGTTTCATGGAAAGTGCGAGGGGGTGGTTTTTGCACACTCTTTTCTTGCTGTTTGATGGGCGTTTTTCTGGTGGAAAGATGCGTTGCGCAACACTTCACTCAATAGAACTGATGGTGATGGCGGCGACCATGATGCAAATGATGACGAGAAATTGAGGTCCATAGTATGATTTTCGTAGGGTGAAATTACAGTCCTACGGATGCTATCCTTCGAAATAACAATGAGATATGGTGTTATAAACCATCCGAATATCTTAAAAAGTAAAAGTTACAGGTTGGATTATGATTATCACGATGGTCATAACAAAACATATTCTTTGCTTCACTTGAGATTTTTTGATTCGTTGAAAGATGGGAGCTACTGTACTCATTCATGCAATTTGTCATGCTTGCCCGTTTTAATAGCTTTAGTAGAGTTTGTCTATACTGCCTATGGACTGTTATGAATGATTTCACGTCAGGGTCACTTTTGCTCCACTCCTTCTACGTGGAAAAGGTCATTTTCATAAAGTCTTCTGTCATACTTGTTACGTTTCATGATATAGACATTGAAGAAAAATATGAGTGAAAAAATTCATATTATTATAAATGATTCAGAGATGATGAAATTATATTTTATTATAAAACATCAAAGATAATATAAAATATAAATTATAATCTTGGGTTAAAATAAAGTCATATCACATCATTTATTTACAAAAAATAATACATCAAAATACATAATGAATAATATGATTACTGTATAATATTATTTATATTATGGAATAAAAATAATATTATCGATATCTTCATAAATGTACATGTATAAAAATTCATTCTTAACCTTTTGTATTTATCACGGATAGATTGTTTTTCATGTTTTTTATTTCAGATAAATTATAACATATTACTAAATTTGGATGCTACGATGCTTTCTAAATTAGCAAGTTTTTATTGTTAAAAATTTTAAAATATCCCTATTTTATATCAAATCATTTTTTACTTTATTATTTTTATATTCATCCACTTACAATTTTCATCTTTATTTTTACTATTCACTTATAGTTACTATCATCTTTGTCCCAAAATAATTAAATCTTTTTGTCATTTTGGTCCTTCCCAAAATATTTGTAACATTTTTATTTTTAAAAAGTAGTGTGTGATTATGAACAAAAAAAATAAAAAGATAAAATTTATGTGGTTAAGAATTAAAGTTAAAAAAAAATCTAAATTTACGTGCATAAAATAAATTCATCTATTTAATATACAAATGATGATATTTTGATAAAAATTCTCAAAATCAATTTAATTTTTAATAATCATATTAAATTAACATATTGAATTAATAATCAAAATCAAAAACGGATGAAATATAACTTAGGAGATTAAGAAACGAAATTGAATGGGGAAAATGCCAGGTAATCAAGAGGAATTTCGGTTTGTGTGATGGCACGAGTGAAGTGGAAGAAAGTGGGCCACTTGATATATTACTGACTTGGAGCCTACTTTTCTTCTCGTTTGTTATTATTCGGAATTGGTACTGTCTATACTCTACTCATATTGGTACTTGGAATATTGTTCCTTTCAGTTTGTTAGTTTCCTGTGCCACCGCCGACTGGTTATATATATCTACACCATCACATCACCTCTATTTTCTGGTAACGAATTTTTCACAAATTTATGTAAATATATGAAATATAAGGCTCTGGTGATGACTTCAAGATTTATAAATTCTATTGAAAAACATTACTTTCATCCTAAATCAATCGCACAAAATCGATAAAGCAGGATGATTATCATGATGTATGTAATTTGAAAAAAATAAAATAAACAACTTTTCTATGTAATTTGAAAAAAAATATAATAAACAATTCTTCTACGAAATTTTTTCAGAACTGAATACACATCCAAACTCTTCTCATCCTAAAACGATCTAACATCAATGAAACCGTGTCACGGCATGACATATGAAAATAATTGTGCAGTTTTGGAACCACGATCATCCAACTTCCACCACTATAGTACATAAACTTATCCACTGCTATTGATGAACTACCAGCCCAAAGTTTCACTACACCACCTCTCATGCACACTTCTTGTGGGCCTTTGTTATCTCATAACCATTTGATGTGTGTTTTTTTTCTTTTCCTTTTTTTTTTGGGCCATTTTGACAAGTGTTACAGATACTTAGTTCTCTAATATGAGAGTGAAGACAGGAGAGTGCATGATACATGTGATGAGCCCTCCACACTTTAGTACTGATCACAGATTCCATGTTCTTGATTAGTGGCTCTCATACGCTTTGGTTGGCACTTTAATTATCGAATTATGTTAATTGCGTTGGCGAAAAGCCGGTATCAATGTGCAGGAAGTCGTAATCTGAAGGTATGATCATGTGGTTGTGTGGGGAGTGTGGCAAGTATTCAGCTGATATGTGGTTGATTATGAATTAGTGGTACTATTAGCCATAAGCTAGTAGGTGTGTTTCTCTAGATCATGCTGCTAATGAAGCTAATTAAGTGCATTTGTGCTGTGAAATTAGGCATATCTTTTGACTCTTTTTGTGAATGGTGTGTCTGTGTGTTTGTGTGGTGGTTAGTGGTACCAATACTTGACATCTTAAGCGTATGCTCTAGCATTAGTTATTGTTTAATTGGTCATTACATGTGAAATGAATGACAGATACAAATAATAACCCAGATATTCCTGTTAAGCATAGAGTATGATAACAACAAGATACACGAGAGTCTATATACACTGTTTATTTCCTAATGACCTTAAGGAGTGTCAAACGCCGACCATATGTTTATGCTAGACATGGTATAAGAGTAGTACTTGTAACTGTAGGTTAGTAATTCATAAATACAGTATAAAAGTAGCAGCTATACTCTGGAGAAATCTAGAGAGCAGTTGCTTTGATTTGCCATTAATCATCCGTTTAACATCTAGCAAACTGCAGAGTTTCCAAGTGAAACAACATAACCCCTGAAATTGTTGCATTACGGTGTCTATAAGTTACCACTTTGTGGTAACTTGTCACCACATCTGCAAACACCACATCCGGGCATTAGATATGGGGTTATTTAATATGCATTGGGGTACTGTATCGTGTCACGTTGTACTATGTTGTACTCTAGCGTAACTACGAGAATTCATTGAGAAGTAACGTTAAAGAAACTCTCTTTAACATGAAACGGGCTGATCAAGAACTGAAAAGAAACGCTGGTAACTCTTCTCTTTAACATCAGTTTGATTTATCACACCCCTTCTAATATCGGATCCAAGACCTCTGATATCGGATCTAAGACAATGAAGTAATCCAGTAATCGATGATGACAGGATCGGAATAACAGGATAGTAGTATAGTAGCCATTTCCTCGTCCTAGCAAGCGAGAATCTGTACTAGGGTATAAACTGAAATGAATAAATGAGACATGTCAATCGAACCTAGCTTCAGTTCAAAGCACCAACGTTCCGGCTTAGCTTCAGGAACTCAGGCCAATTTTTAGGGAACAATCTCGCACCAGAACGAACAGATCCCTCGAAGATAGTTGCCAAAACAAACAGTCTGGTACCAATGGTCTCACTCCGACAAGGTTCGACTTGTGCTCTAAATTGCCACAAAATGAGTAACAAGAGAAAACTAAAGTTACAGAAAGATGAACGCAAGAATTTAATCTGCCGATTTCCAGAAAGCACTTGAAACTTGGTACAGGTAGCCCTCGAGTATACAAACTCGCATACGTTACATGCTCGCTACCAGTTCTGCAATCCAAAGTTCTTGATCAGCCCATTTCCAGAACATAGCGAAGTTTCTAATATCACAGACATGACACATCCTATCATTGCAGCCAACATGCTGCTCCATTCTCCAACAAATTGTCGTTCCTCTACTTGAACACTGAAACAAAACAATAACACCACAGACCGCCAAGGCCACAGGCATCCGAAGACTGAAGTCCAGGACACGAAAACAGTGGGAGCTCAACAGAGAATCATCCCAAGCAGCATCTGGTAGAGCATCGCCTGCGAAAAGGATTCGGGTTTCATAGCTTCTATATACATTTTCTTGCCTTCATTGACCGACAATGGATATGTTCACAATGTAAATTGAAAATGCATGCTTAAGTCGAGCAACAGTTTATCCTTTGATCCTTCTCGGCATACTTGACAGCGAGTTGTTGACTGTTTACACTGGCACATCCTTTCTTTCACTAGGCTACGCATCTCCAATATCTGAAAACATAGTGATAAAATACTGAGACTCATACAGAGAAAAAAAAAGCTTGCCACTCAATTACGCAGATGCAGTCATTTGAATACCCAATCAGCTAGATAATTTGCCAGCTGCAGAGAATAAGCATAGGCAAAGAATAAAAAATAAAAAAATTGCATACCTTGAAGATGAGCTCTTTAAAGCACTGCTCCACATTTTCTCTTGTCTTGGCGCTGCACTCGAAAAATAGACAATTATGTTCCTGAGCAAGAGCTACCCCTTCCTCTCTGGTTACACATCTTTCTTCTTCCTCTAAAAAGAAAGCCAAACAGTAACATTGAGTGTAATGCAAATATATAGTCCCAGAGGAAGACTTAGAACCATCTGATTACTTACCCTATCGACTTTGTTTCCAACGAGTATCTTTATGCATTCTTCGTTGGTGGAATAGAGCTCCACTTCTTTCGCCCAACTCTCAGATAGATTTAAAAAGGTTTCTCGCCTTGAGACATCATACACTGTTACAGAAATGCACACATCAACCAGGGAAGAAATGAAGCTATACAAAGATTTTAGCTTTAAATGCAGCAATATAAAGGATGCACAATATCCTTTAGAATTAGTCCCTTTTTTGTATGGATTTAGAATTAGTCATTTTCCATGCTGAAAATGTTTTCCTGATATTCTCCAGAAAGCAGAAGCCTTTATTCAACATACACTCTCTTGGGCAGTGGCTAATAGCTACTATTGGCCGGAAACATGTTGATTTTCAGCTTACCAATAATAAAGAAAGCAGTTCAGGGATATGAGACCTACCAAGAATAATTCCATGTGCACCCCTGTAATAAGAAGTGATTAAAGTTCCATACCTCTCCTGTCCAGCTGCAGCAGGAAATATAAACACCCACTAATTAGCAACAGTTATTAATCTGCTCACGGACAGTTCTTCTCTTTAAAATACATTTGAGTCCAAATTACCTGTGTCCCAAATGGTCAGCTTCAGTCTCTTCCCACCAATAGATAATTGTTTTACCTTGAAATCAACACCTACAAACCATTATCACATCGGCCTAAGAGCTCCATCAAGCATATAGGAGTAGTGCATATGCAGACATAGAGCGGCCATTCTAATATTTATCTTCTTGACGAAAACTTGTAAAGAAAGTTGGGCATGCTCATCATCATTAAGAAAACCTCACACACTGAAATTTTGCGATTTTTACCAAGATGGTGCAAAGTGCATACATTGTCATATCCCCAGGACGCAGCAAATAGGGAGCTCAGAACATCTTTAGCAAACCAACAGCTTAAACAGAACGAATCACCAAATAATTCTCAGCACTTAAATCAGGTACTTCCTCAAAGGCATGTCATCCCTGAAATCAAGTGCATCATTGGAGGCTTGGACGACAATATACCCCCTCCCAATGATTTTCTGAATCATTAAGGTTCCCACAAATACTATTCCAGATTCAGTGATGAGTTAATTCTATTATGTGCAACAAAATAAATCGATATGACTCTGCGAGATTGTTGGAAGCTACAATAAACTCGAGAAAGGAGACAAGACGGGATTCTAAGGGACTTTAACTTCAGCTCCTTATTATCAGGGAAGAGTGATCCATTCCAAAATCGATCCATCCAAAGATTGAGGTGCCAAATAAAAAGCAAATGTTTTACAATCTGGTACACACAATGCATAAATCTCCTCTATCACTTCATGTCTAAAAAGCCTGGGGTAGCTTCCAACAGTTTTTTTTTAGCTAAAAAGGCCAAACATGAAGACTTTCTTTGCAGCTCGTTTATGAACCTTTCAACATCACCATCATAACATTCACCCCTTTTCTCATGATCATGAGTCTAATGACATTGTACAAGATAGCAGCAGATAAAAACCATTGGGAATCGGCTGCGGCGTCATGTTTGCACCTTTGTATAACGGGACAGTGATTGGTTTTGTTGTTTTGGTGAATCTTCTGACATTGAGAAGTAAATAAACAGCAAGAACACATTCCTCACCCTTTAGAAAGAAATCAAGGGCATAAATTTCTAAATTCGTGTTGACACTTCAGCAAAATTACTTCCACAACAAGAAGGAGATGTCCTTCTCACAAAGCATGTGGATCTAACCATCTCCTCTCAGTAATGGAGAAGACTCCTACACACCTAACCAAAACAAGGCATCACTAACCCAAGTAGGGACTCATTTGCTTTTCTTTTAAGACAAAGCCAAGTTAATGACAACAAAGTCGCCATCATCAAACCCAAATTCACATACTCAATCTCGAGTGGATGGACCAAATTCCATTGCAACAAACAAAAAAAGGAAAAAAGAAAATCAAACTTGCTCCACAAATGCTCCATGCATGAACAACCCACCAGCAACATTGGCTTCAATTTCAGAATCAACCAAAAGGGCATCACCAAATCACAAAAGCAAACACAACCACAAAAGAAATCACACCAATCGAAGAAATTTACACAGAAAGATCAAACCAAGGCGACTTCGTTTAACCAATGGTGGGAGACAAAATCACGAACAGGATCATTTGATATGAAGCTGAGAAGCAAACAACTCTTGCCAACACCAGAATCAACCACAAGCAAGATCTTGAACGAGTAATCATTCGACCCACCGTTCTCAATTGCCTTTGATGGACTCCCCATCACCTCAAACCCCTCAAATTCCTCTCAAAGATTGCACCTTTACCCAAAAATTGAAGTGGGTTTCACAAAAGGGGATGAGACTGCGATGGGATTTGGTAAATGAGTGTTAGAGCAAAGGGAGAGAACTGTTTTGGGAAAACGAAAGTGTCTTTGTTGGTTTCTTTTTGGGAGGAGAAGAAAAGGGAGAGAAAGGAGACGACAACATGAGATGGAGACGAACTTTGACCAGCTGTCGAGAGATTTTGAGACTTCAGGGGCCACGAGGCAGCACATGGACGAGACCGCAGTTTTGCATCTTCGCCTGAGAATCTCGTCGGCCAAGACCCGACCCCATCGGAGCCCCGCCTTGTTCATGTGGTGGGCACCGTCTGACCGTTGCCGACAGATAGAGCCAATCAAACAAAACTTAGATAGGACCAATCAAACAATTTCCAATTTTAGAATTGGAGTAAAAATTGGGTCTTTACGCAACAATTTGGGCAAGGTTTACGTGAAACAGTCAAACTCAAAATTAACTAAAATCTGGGTTGTCTGGTGAAGTGTTTCTCAGTGGTGTATCCATGAAATTTGATGTAGTAGTAGTTGAGCTATACTGTATTTAGTTGTTTGTGGTGGAAGTTTATTCATTATTGTTGAGGTCCCTAGTCAGAGAATGACAGTTTCTCCCAAAGCCCAGTTCTGTTCGTGGGCTTGTCTCCTGTAAGTCCATCAAATATGCAACCCAAATTTGGTGCAACACAGGCACTCACACATGATAAATCTATAATAAACCTAAATCATCATTCATCGGTCTAAAATATCAATTCGACTCAAGATATTACGAAATGCAACAACAATGAGATATAATTATCGTGTGTAAATTAGATGAGTTAAGAGACGTACAAATAATAGAGCACTGGATTCTAAACATGACAAGATTAGGATATACATTACATATTTCAGTAGTTGAGACAAACATGTTCATCATCCATTTGAACTCAAACCCTTCAAAAGAGGGGCCGCTATCTACAAACCCTCATTCGCCAAACTTATCTTCAATCTCACGCCACCCTCTCGATTTCTTGACCCACACTCCAACCCACCCACCACCCCTCTTCAATTCCCCTAATTTCCCCACTACCCTTCTCAATTCTCCCCTAAAATTTCCCCTTTTGATTATGGCAATTGAAGAACAACAGCACCAGCTAGCCGTTGTGCCAGCGCCGCCGCCGGCCGCCGTGGGGGGGACATCACTGGCGCCAGGGTTTAGGTTTCATCCGACGGATCAGGAGCTGGTGGGATACTATCTGAAGAGGAAGGTTTGTGGAAAACCGATTAGGTTTGATGCCATTTTGGAGACTGATATATACAAGTGTGAGCCATGGGATCTTCCTGGTAAGTGTGAAATTGGGGAAATTGAGGGTGCCCAGTTGATTTTTTGGGGATGAATTGAAATGGTTCGAGTTGATTTTGTGGATTGAGGGGAGGGTTTGAGTGTGAATTGGGCTTGCTTGAAGCTCAAGATTGAGCTTTCAGGTTTGTTTTGAGATGGGTCTTGTTGATTTAGTGGAATGGAGAGAGACTTTTGTGCTGGTTGAGCTTGTGAGCTTGTTTGAGGTTCAAGATTGGATTTTTGGGGATGGTGAATTGTTTTGGTTTTGTTTGGTGTTATACCAATTTTGCTCTTGTTATGCTCTCTGAGGATTTTTTCGGAAACTGTTGGTTATTAATGTGGACATGGTAATGTGTTTGATGGTCGATGAAGGTGAAAATTTAGGGTGGTTCTTCGTTTGAATGTGGAATGATGAAAATGTGGATGATGGGTGTTCGAGGAGGAGTAGAGAAGATGAGTAAATTAGAGTTGAATGGTTTGATACTTTGATTGTTTTTTGGGTTAAGAAAGGTGGAATCGCTAGTAATGTCGAAAGGAGTGAGCAGCATTAGGCGCGGTGTACAAATGTAGTGTGGTTTTTTTTTTTTTTGCCTTATTCTGATTGATTCTTGTCTGGCAAAGGGGGTTGATTTATGTTGTGATATGATGTGCTTCTCTTTATTGTCATGAGTCGTCTTCTTTGTTCAAAATGTTGATAATTTTCGATACAACATGGTCCAGCTAGTATACTGGAGTATCATGTCTCTTTTTGCTCCTCTTTGGCATGTGCTAGTTCTCTTAGCTTTTTACATTCTGTACGGGATGAATTTATGGAAGAGTCCATTCCATTTGATTCACTTTTTGTTTGTTCATGATCCTACTGTTGAAGTTCCTTTTATCTTCCTCTTGTTTTTCTGTGTGTGGAAAACTATCAAGGTGAGATTAGGAGATGAGAAGTCTAACATGTGGGATTGATTTTGTCGATGGAAGCATTAGTTTAACTTCATCTGCTAAATGGGTCGAAGTGCAATGCAGATATGTCAAGACTTAGGAGCAGAGACAACGAATGGTACTTTTTTGGTGTTCAGGACAAGAAGTACTCTAAAAGTGCTAGGGTGAACCGAGCAACAGGAAAAGGGTACTGGAAAGCCACAGGCAATGATCGTCCAATTTTACAAAATATTCGTGTGGTTGGTATGAAGAAGACCCTTGTGTTTTATAGTGGGCGTGCACCCTGCGGACAGCGAACAAATTGGGTCATGCATGAATATCGATTAACTGATGATGAGGTTGCCAAAGATGGTACGCCATTGGTAAGTGTTGTTATGGTTTATAAAAACCATTAGCAGGGTTGGACCTGTCCTTGACCTGAGGTCTGTTTAAAATAAGTAGTTGGACACACTCGCCAAGGGGTCATGATTTTTATCTTATAGCCCCTAATTGATTATCGCATGGCGAGTGTAGTAAGTGGTCGTGTCGATACTTCAAGTTTACTAGAAATTTGGTGAGCTCGAGCTTAATCTAAAGTCAAAGGCATGAAACAGTTTCTGGATCTCATGCCTATGTATTTTGAGCTTTTGGTGGAATTGATAGGGCAGCAAGGTATGAAGGAGTTTAATGCATAATTATACCACATGACATTTGCTTAAGGGGTTTGCCAAGTTGAGAAACCATTCGTACAGCAATACTGGTACATGCCTCATGTATACAATTGTTCAATATCAACCGTTCATGTGGGCTGTATTCATTGCTTCATGCTCTGTTCTTACTTAGCTTTGCTGTTTCTACTGGCGGGTAGGATTCATATCTTCTATGCAAGATTTTGAAGAAGAAAGGCCCAGGGTTTAAGCCTGGAGAGCAGTATGGGCCTTTTGTTGAGGAGGATTGGGAACGAGATGAATCATCTGGCTTGGTGCCGGGAGAAGATGCCGAAGATGAGACACTTGGAAATGATGATTTTCGCGTTGAAGTAAGTTTATGATTATTATATCTTTTGTCAACTAGGTGTATATTACTGTTTCATATATTTCAGTAGTCAAGATCTGGATTCTGGAAATGTTTTTGTTGGAGTTGAGGCCTCAGACTGTATGGATAGCAGTTGTGCCTGGCTAAACGCATGTTGTGTTTAGTTGCAAATAGTATCTATGGAAGTAAGTTCTTATTGGTCTAGATATAGACCTAGTATTTGCAACAGGTGTGACCAGAAGTTACGAGTTCACTACTTCCATATATGGGACATGGTATGATGTGTGTCATGCCGCGTGTGTCATAAACCTCTCAAGTCCCAGTGTTTTTTTTTTTTTTTTGGAACAGATCTCAAGTCCCAGCACTCTCAAGTCGACCATACCAGCACTCTCAAGTCCCAGTGTTCCATGCCAGATAATAATATATTGCGTCATACAAGATAACATTTTAAAATTTCCTCGTGAAACAATTTGCGAGATTCTCAAGGAAACGATTTTCTGTGTTTGCCCGCAGCTTGTACAACAGAACGAGTTTTATTTGTGGAGCAAACTATGAATGCTGAAGCATGCGATGAACATGGTCTCCTGTCATGTTGTTTGGATGACGTACTGACTTGTTAGTTTCGAGAGAACTTTTCTTGAGCAAGTCATTGAATTCTGGAGCTAGCAAGTAGTGGTGTCCAGGACTGTGCTTATAGGCTGTCTGTGTTTAATCGGAATTGTTTCAAAAATAACAGGATTGTTGATTGAGGAAGGTTTCTCCTCTGAAGGAAATGGTAACGTTCGCCTTCCTTTAGCAATGCCATTTTGATGGTGCTTTTCTTGTATGATTAGCATGCTTCACATTGAAGCCTGTCTTCTCCATATTTTTTCCTTTTAGCACATCTCAAGCTTCAATGTTAGGATCCTTTCACTGAAAGTGGTGTTAGGTTATCATCTAATGGAGCATGTAACATGGCGATGGTGAGGTGGTCAGGTTCAAAACTCAATAGACGCTATATGGTTTCGACCTGAGTTTTGATCTATTGTTTTGCAAGTATATGGTTTCTAGCTGATTTTTCTATACGTAGACACTATATACTTTTCATCCACTGTTTTGCAACTATATTTCATGCTCAATCACTTATTACCTTGCTGTTCAATGTGCCTGCAATATCTGCTCTACATGCACCAGTTTGAAGATCCATAATAGCCATTGCAGGATTCAACTCAATCCGCCAACTACACCAACACAACGCATGCTGGTAGTAGCGGTCTCTCCTTCGAGCCTCTTGAAATCCTTCCCCCCTGCAAGACGGAGAGGCGTGAAGATTCCCATACCGGAGGCTACAATGGTGATCCGGAGCCTTTCCCAGTCGTGCCAAGTAAGCGTCTAAGGCATGAGCTGGATTCCTCTCATTCCAACGCTTCAGAGATATCCACAAACGGAACACACAACGGTGCTTCCTCATCCTCAACAACATGGAACGCAAGCTCTTCATCCCCTCGCTTGGACCTATGCCTAATGAGCTCCGTGGACCCCGAAGAGAAACCTCTTGCACTACATCAGCCGACCAACAACATCGACAACAATGTACCACCTAGCTGCCTGAAGCTCCTCGAGGAGCTGCGGGATGAGATATACAGGCTTTCTATAGTGAAGGAAGCTTTGAGGATCGAAGCTATGGGCGCCCGTACTACGATCAACGTTCTCCAGTCGAAGATCGAGCTCCTGAGCAAGGAGAATGAGGATCTCAAGAGATTAAAACGAGAGGTCGCCGACTAGTAGCTCTAATCTATAGAGATGTATGTATCGCCCGCCCTGCGGCGGCTCAGGGATGTGGAGACTACTAGGCGTTAGTCTTATGAAATCTATGCTGTTGTGTCTTTGTAGATCGTAGGAGTTGACTTTGTGTTGTGCTCCTCTGCTATTGTGGAAAAGAAAACATGTTGGAAAAGTTTTAAGAACGTCTTTTTTATGTCCATCCGCAACATTTTATGTTCATATCGTGGCTACTAACGTTCGGGTGGGCGAAACGTGTTGTCCAATGTTGTTTTTGTTCATGTTCTTGAATTTATGTAAATAAGAACGGTTAATTGTATTTTTTCTGACATCTTTTTTTTGAATATTCTTTTTTACGGATAGATTTTGGAATTGAATCATTCCATCATACATTCCATCGTACGACATTCATAGATATTATCATAAATAAACCAATCAAAATAAGAATTCCAAAAAAAATATACAAAACACTATATTGTGTAAATACCTCCAATGCTTATGAAAATTTTGCGGCCAGTATTGTTTTATCGTCATGTGACAAATACGTATGGTGGAAAAAATATGTCGAAATTCAAGCCGCAAATGCAAAAGACCAAGAAATTGACCGACGTGGTCAACCTCGGAGCTCCATCCCACACTCGCGGCCGGTGAGATTCCACGAAACCACCCAGTTCATGCCGGTTCAAACCGTTGACTCCACTTCAACCGCAAGAATGCGGTGAAGACGATTGAATTCCCTAAATACAACTCCATCTCCCTCCCCAAAACATTACCCTCTCAAAATTCACCTCTCTTCTCTTCATGTATTCTCCGATGAAGACGATTGAATTCTCACTGAAACCCTAACAACCCCAATTAATCTCACTTCACCCAATCGAAACCCTATTTTTTCCTTGATCTTGTGAGTGATTTGATAGGTTTGATTGATGGGGAGAGATGGATCAGCGACGTCGTTGGCGCCGGGATTCCGATTTCACCCGACGGATGAGGAGCTGGTGTCGTACTATCTCAGGCGCAAGGTGACTGGAAAACCCTTTCGATTCGACGCCATCGCCGACATCGATATATACAAGACCGAGCCATGGATTCTACCTGGTTTGTGATTATTCTTTTTTCCCTCGTTTCTTGGTTCGATTTGACTGTGTGATCTGTCTGTGCTGTTGTGTGATCGTTATTCTGTTCTGGTTTGAAGACTTATCGTCAGACGTAGGCATGATGGATAATGGGTTGGAGTTGCTTTTTGATTGGTTTGATCATATGGGTTTGGTTTTTCTATGATCTTGGTGTCATTGATGGTATCTGGCAGTGGATAGTGATCCGTGTTAGGTCGGGAGTCTGTGCTCTCGTGGTGGTTCGTTTCAGTCGAGTTGGTGTATCATCACATAGCTTGGTAGTTACAGCAATGGTGATATTAGGATTCTTATTTAATCAGTACCAGAAGCTGAATAATGTTCATCATATCATGTGGTACTGAAGAGGAACTTTTTGTGAAACTCTTACCTCGGCGACCAGATAGGTTTTCTTTTGGAGAATTGAATATTTGATCAAGATACCTTTGACACGAGTCTCTGATCAATGAGTTAAAATTTCTCCGTATGATATACTATGTACAATGACCAGGTGTCAAACTAAGCATGGTATAGATACAATGAATACTTTTACAGGACAACATCATTGAGATGTTCTACTTCTTGTTTAGATGGTAATGCTAGGAGTCTGTGCTTTGGTGATAAAGTTTTTGCATTGACATTGATTTGGTTGGCCAATAATCACTTTTGTTGTCTTCCAGGTCTTTCGAAGCTTAAGACTAGAGACCTCGAGTGGTACTTCTTCAGTAGCCTTGATAAGAAATATGGAAATGGATCAAGGACTAACCGTGCCACAGAAGAAGGCTACTGGAAAACAACAGGGAAGGATAGGGAAGTTTATCATAGGGGACGTGTTGTTGGCATGAAGAAAACTCTGGTGTACCACCGTGGTCGAGCACCACGTGGCGAGCGTACCAATTGGGTGATGCATGAGTACCGATCTATTGATGGAGAGCTGGAGAAAGCTGGCATTCCTCAGGTATGACCCTTTCAATGGTGGCCTGGTCTGTTTTTTACAAGATCGAGTTTGAGGTGTCAACTAGCAGTCTGACCCTTCAATGGTGGCCTGGTCTGTTTTTTATTGGAACAGGAAACTTTGGTCTTGTGTAGAATATTCCAGAAGAGCGGCTCAGGGCCAAAGAATGGAGAGCGTTATGGAGCACCATTGCTCGATGAGGAATGGGAAGATGACGACGTAGTGACTATGGTCCCTGGAAACTCAGGTTCTGATGAAGTGATTGCTGACAATTGGTTGGGTGAGAGGGGTGATTCCAATCAGGTTGGTCTTTTACATCATCAGCGTAATGGCTATTTCTTTGTAGGTTACAACTGCTTTTAAACCTGTAACCTATGTACTGCTTCCTAAAGTTAGCTACACCACATTCTTTTCTACATAGAGCCATCATGTCCGCTGTCTCGGTAGATTAGTATCTTGTACTCCTAGAGAACCATGGATTCTCAGGTCCAGTTTGTGTGTTTGTGCATGTGCAACTGCTTACCACAGAAATTCCTGGTTAATAAAAATTGCCTTATGTTGAACGTAACCTTTTGCAAGTTCTGTTTGTTTGCAATTTCCCCCTCGCTTTTCTTCTGGATTGACTGTGCCCATTATCGACTGGTTTTCTCTTACAGGGTCTGGATGATGCATTTTTAGTGGATCTTGCACGTAATGTTACGTTTAATCAAGAAGATGGTAGCACTTACATTGAGGATTTCGACCAATTCACTGGAAATGAAGAGAAGCCCTCGACTGGAATGCCTCAAAATCCACCTGGTCAAGAGTACCTTGATGACCCAAACTTCTTTGATGTTCCGTTGCAACGACAGGGGGATGATAATGTCGTCAAGTATGAATATGCTCTTCAGGAAGGGACTGCTGCTGTGAACCCTGCACCTGCTAATTCTTGGATAGATGAACCAGTGCCTGTTGCTGGCACAGCTTCATTTGGTCATGGCCAGCCAGCCGGGGATACTGCTTTTAATGCTTCAACTGATGATGATCTATTCTTGGAAGCCAATGATGTGTCGGAACCTGTTTACTCTAATCCCTCAGACCTCGAGTTACTGGAAGAATACCTTACGTTCTTCGATGCTGAAGATGACATTGAAAAATATCTCTCCTTTAATTCCCCTGAACGACTTGATGCTGAAGTATCTCTTCCTGACCAAGCTTATGTCTCGCAGAAGATGGTAAGAAAGGTACAGCTCTGGTTGGTACAGTTGGAAAAGAAAAAAAATGAAATGGTTGATTTGACACCCCTTTTTTCCCTTGCCCAGGATTTGGCCGAATTCGAGCAAGCACCTGCATATGGTATACAAGTTCCTGGTTCTGTTGATATTGCTTCATCTTCAAGACCGGGTGTTACGATGCCTAAATCTATGATAGGTAAATTGAATGAACTACCTTCTTTTACTTGAGTCCTACCCCATTGCTTCACTTGTTTTATTATTTCATTCCATGAACGAAGAGTTTACGTGTATCATTGTTCTTATCCTCGGCAGGTGCTAAAAACCCATTGAGCAAGCAGGTGAGTAGCTGGTTCGAGAATATCCCTGCTCCTACAGCCTTTGCAGCTGAACTCCCAACAAAGGCGACCTTGGCTGCTAAGCTCAATGCAGCCACTCAATCTCCGGTTCATGTTACTGCTGGTATGGTCAGAGTAAGGAATACGGCCCCGGGTGGCAAGGCTGTGCATTGGTCTCTCGATAAAATCGGAAATGTCAATGTTGTTGTCTCCTTTGATCTTCCAGAGAGCGCTGGCGTCGCTTCCCCAGAGACTATTGCATCAGCAGTGTCGAGGGGCTGGTCTTGCTTCCTCTTCTTCTGGTTTATGGTTTTAGCAGTCAGTGTCAAAATTGGTGCATGTATCTACGCTAAGTGAAGCTCCTTTGTAGGAGAACTGGAACTAGTTAGCATTAGATTCTCTGGCGATTGCATGTTTGGTTTATGACTTGATACTGATACTAAAAGCACGGTATAGGACCTGTAAGTACTAGTACTGCTTGATCATAAAGTGTGTCGGAAAATTTATTCACTGTGTCGAAGGACCGTTATTGCCTTAGTTATGTGACTTCATTCTCAGTATTTACCCTGTTACTTGGATTATGGTTGTTCTCTCACATGCTCCGTGGTTTGTTTCGATAACTGTGACGATGTTAGACATCGAGCTCTACTAATGCTCTTGTCCTGTCGATATTTTGAACATAGTAAGTCGCACAACTTAACCACACCCTGCAATACATATCAGCATTAAGGATCAATCATGAAGGCATTCAGAACCAAGACCATGTACTTAGACTTGATCCTGTTCTTGATTTAACTTCGAAGTTTTGTGATGAACTGATAATCACTACGAAAGTCAAGAAAATGGTGATAACGATGACTCATTGTGATGGAGATCGTATATTCCAGGCGTTTTGCACTTTAGGATCATAGTCAAGAAATGCAACGCTCGGAGTTCAAGTACGGAATCGAAACATACATTTCTTCTTATCCCCTAATCTCACTTTTTTGAATCCAGAGTGCATTCCACTATCCCGCGTACACAACGAACGCACTACATAAAGAACATTGTACTGTTACGAAAGAATCACATTACAAGGGGCACATGGCATAACGTTCACTGTCATTCTGCACAACAAAAAGATCGTTATCATTTACGTATTCAGTTGGCGTATGCGATAAAGGCACATTACTCGTAGATTCCAATGATAAGTGGTTAAGAGCGAGGGATTGGTGAGGACAAGGACGAGGACGTCGATCCTATTGGAATGATACAGACAAGTGTTCAAATTGCCGAATTGACAGGATTAGCAATCCAATGCGCTATCAATTATCAAACACGACTCGAGAGTCAATATGCCCCAGTGCCAACCTATACCCCATGATAATAACCACCACCACTAACCCTTTGCTTTTTGATAATCCCAATCACTAATACAAAACTACGACCTGTTCAGCAAAAGCAGCTACAACGGCTATAAATAGACACCCTTCCTACGCATTTTACCTCACAACAGCTTCCAAAATAACCACTCCTGGTTTAAAATATAGAAAATAAATAAACAAACATATTGGCTGCTTAGTGTCGGAAATGGCCCAAACCCGAGTAGCCTCAGCAACTCTGCTGGTTTTGCTGCTTGTTGATCTCTGCATTGCAGGCAGGGTATTAACAAATGGAGGTGGCGGTGGTGGAGGCGGTGGCGGCGGCGCCACTGCTAAGCTTGCATCTGGGTACGGTTCAGGTTACGGAGAAGGAGGGGGGTCTGGTTACGGGGGTTCAAAGGGAGGGTATGGCATTGGAGGTGGTGGTGGAGGAGGTGGATCAGGGGGAGGAGGTGGAGCTTCAGGTTCAGGTTATGGGTCTGGGTCAGGGTCTGGCTCCGGATATGGGTCTGGAAGTGGAATAGGAGGTGGCGGTGGAGGAGGCGGAGGAGGTGGTGGTGGAGGGGGAAGTAGCGGAGGTGCGTCCGGAGGTTCTGGCTACGGCTCAGGATCTGGAAGTGGCTCTGGGTATGGAAGTGGTGTCGGAGGCAGTGGAGGCGGCGGCGGTGGAGGTGGCGGCGGCGGCACAACTGGTTATGGTTCTGGGTCAGGGTCAGGATCAGGCTACGGAAGTGGATATGGAGGCGGCGGCATACCATAAAGGAGTTAAAACATTTAGTTACCAGCGTATCCCATCCCACAACAAAGGACTACAGAAATCTGCACATCAGTAGCTGGAATACATACTATGTTGTAAAATATGCATCAATAAAATGCATAGCGATATGCACTTATTATCAAATAGTGAAATAGAAATAAAAATTGGAATGAATTTGCATGGTATTCATTGTGTGGATGCTTAAGAAACTCTCGTCGGCCTCTATAAGATTACATACAGAAAAGAAAATCTCCTGCATCGATACGAAGCTAAATGAAGTCATGCACCCTATTGAAATATTTAATCCCTTCTCACCTCATATGCCCTAAGGTTGCAGGTAAACCATTGGATGCACAATGTAAACCCAGAATTTTGATAGAAAATTTTGAACAAAAATGTAAAGCGGACGAATCTCACATATGACCAACACAGGCAGCAAAAGTCATCCATGATGTCTCGGAAACAGATGCTACCTTCTGCATAATCACGGACTCAGCGGGACAAATCGCTTCCTGCGACCCTGTGATTGTCACTATCCTGCGGGCCAAGGGAAACAGAAGCTACCTTCTGCATAATCATGGACTCAGCGGCACAAATTGCTTCCTGAGACCCAGTGATTGTCACTATCCTGCGGGACAAGTAAAACGTGAAAGTTGTGGGTAAAAGCTTACGCGATAGAGAAATGGCGCCCAACAAGATACTGATGGTGATTTACCTATCCGATGCCGTCCCGGGCATGAAATCGCCCTTATCAGATATCTTAACCCTGGCCCCACTAAGCTGCATAAATGGAGAAGCCAATCAGATTTGGCCGGGTGATTAAAAGAAACAGCAAGAAAATTTATTGCAAACAAACCTGACTAATTTCCATTATATTTCTTCCACCACGACCAACCACCACACCTATATGCTCATCAGCCACACCAATGGTAATGGAGTTACTTCGATCGTCCTAAAAGTGACAAATTTAGTACCTCAACAAAAGCCCATAAAAACTGCCAAGCATTTTTACAGAGTTCCGAAGAGACGAAGATCTGTTTGGATGAGCATCAATTCAAAAGATGAACATTAATGATCTAGCAGCACAATACGAGATACTAGTTCAATTTTACAAAATGGCCACATGCACATCATCTTCCAGCAAGCTAAACCCTAAGCTACAACATGGGTTTGAGTGTTTTTAACTCATGCTGCACATACTGAGTGTTTCAAGCACAGCGTACAAAAGAAATTTATAGCTACAAGATTATATTTTAGCAAACTCATATACGGAAGAGCCTGTCACAGATGAAGTCCCTAAAAGAGCACATAATGAAGCACAGCGTACAAAAGAAATTAATAGGTACCAGGTTATATTTTTCTTTTTTTCATATATAGAAGAGCCCGCCACAGATGAAGTCCTTAAATTTTTATTCCCCGGATACAAGGAAGATAATTTCTTTTAGCAATTCTGATGGTCACCAGTAAAATTAAATCAGTGCATCTTGAACTGGATGAAACGAGTCATGTATGCACCTAGAAAAGATAAACATGCAAATGTGGGGCGTAAATGTAGCTCATGACAAGCCCAAACATTGGGACAAAGAGTTAAATAAGGATGCTCTTTCAATACTTTCGAGTTGCCAAAATAAAGGTAATCAATAGCTTCACAAATTCACAGTTCATGGTTCAAAAATAGAAAGGAGATTAATTGACCTTATAGTTCTGAAACCTGCCTCCGGCACCATTCATTCCATAGTTGACGGCATTATATGCACCCATTCCAGCTGCAGTCAGAACATATTGATATCGTACATGGTGAAACCAGCAAAGAGAACACCACACAGTTCAAATTGAAATATACGCCTTTCCTTAGCTTCCACTTGCACACACCAGAAGAACATATATATATCCCACTACAAACCCTTGTAATTCTTCACCAAGACTAGGATTTTTTTTATTTTCAAGGGAAAGATGGTAAGAATCAAACCAGACTATATTAGGCTCTCAAGTGCGGTTGGTTGTAATGATTGAAACGACGAAGTGATACGAGACCTCTAAATAAACAATTGGGAAGTTATGGTCACCCTAGAACAAGGTATTTGTACTGAATGAGTATCACAGTGTGGAAGAAGTCCAACTACGACCTGCTCAAACTTAAGAAAACATCATGGAGTGAATTCATGGTTGAGCAAGATAACCAAACGAAAAAACTCAACGGGGCCGATGAATCTGTAGAGGAAAACAAGGATACTAAAAAGCCAAAAGGGGTCAATTTACATTTAACTAAACTCGAACAAAAATTGAAAGCACACATTTCTTGATTAAATGAGCATCAATTTTTAAAGTGTTGAGCCATACCTGGATATGAAAATGGGGCATTCAGCAAATGCAAGTAGTGGGAATCCTCACTGAGCTTGGCCAAAATTAGTTCGATGGCTCGCATTTGTTCATCAAATGAACCAGTCAAAGTCACTAGCCTGTCACTTACTCCATAACTGTTATCTTGAGGCGATATCTTGATGCCAGCTTGAGATTGCTCAATAAATGACCTGACCAGCAAGAGAGACATCAAAGGCCAATCGCATGAACAAACTTTAGCTGGATGATCACAGAGTGTAGAGTATATCACATTGACTGCAACTGCCAAACTAAGCTGGCTACTGACAGTTTCATTCCTCATATGTAGAATAAAGCAAAAAAATCAAGATAGCCTACGAGCCTAGAATCGAAAAGATATATGTATGACATACACTGACAGGGGTAGCGAGGATAAAAGTCAGAACCATCTACAAGGATCTAACATTCAAGTTCCAACTTAAAGCCAAACCACACAATGCTTGGCAGTATAACATTTAATTCTTCCAATGAGCGAGCTCAAGAGCTCAGTAAAATGTTTGACCCTCATATGCAATCAACCTAAGATTACTGATGAGATGCACTAATCAACAAAACTAAAAGCATTGACCCAAAGCATTTGGAATCAGCCAAAAAAGAAGAGGAAAAAAAAAAGATTAGGTCATACTTGATGGTTGATCCACCCTTGCCGATTAGGGCACCACAGGAGCTATTTGGAACAACCACCCTCACTTTCGATCTGAAGTCAACATCTTCCTCAGATTGAATCTGATGGGAAACAAAAGGCATCCATTAAATTTATCTCTCTCGTTGTGATGGAAATAATATCGAAGGGTAACAATAGTAACGTTAAAACTGAAAGTATTGTTACCTCACTCAACAATTTGTGAAGTACTAGCTCAGTTGCTTTCAACACATCCTCATCCTTCCCTGATATCATAATTATTCTATCAGATGTTCCAGGGAAAAAATCTTGATTACGAGATAACTGAATCCTTGCTCCAGACTGCGACTGAAAATCATTAATGGTTGCACCGCCCTTGCCAATGACAGAACCAGCCGCAGCATTTGATACAAGAAATTTGATATAAGTGGTTGGAATATCAACGTCCCCTAACAATAGATTAGACATTGATACATTAGCTCACAACAAACAAAATCCGAGTATACTTAGAAAGGAGAAAGAGTATCGGTGCTAGGCGCCTAGACTTTTAGCAGAGTAGATGAACGGAAAGTATCTTTATTCGACAAATCACCTTACAGAACAAATACAGCCTTGTTTTGATGAGTATGTAAAACTCTGGGCAACTACCTAATGATATTCCACATAAGGAATGCAAATACAATTACGCACTATACAAGTCTCCCTCCCACGAAATCAACCGCATTCACAATCGTTCAAAAATCGCTACCCCGACCGATTCATAATTGTCCACCAATGGCTAACCCTTTGCTCAATCGTCTTCGAGAACATAACCGACGACATTAATCAAGACCAAAATTCATCAGCGCGAACATTACCATCACACCGCGTACAGAAACCCTAAACACCCAATCTCAAACACCATTACACAAATCGCATCGAGTTACACAAACAGTACATCATTATCCTTCTCACTGGTCAATAACGAAAACCATAGAACAATCGCCCAATCTCACTCAACGCACAATTCTCAGAGTTGTAATTAGACGAGTAAAGAGAGTTGAGTGGTGGAAACCTGAATCGGGCGCTTTGCTGGATGAGAAGAATCGCTTGGGGTGCGAATCGGGTGAGGGGAGCAGCGGTGGCTCCGGCGACCCCATGGATGCGGAGATGGAGGCGGCGGAGATGGAGGTGGAGGAGGCGGAGGTGAAGGCGGAGATGAAGTGAGTGTTAGATGCGCATCGGTGGAGTTGTGAGAGAGGAGGCGGCTGAATGGCGCCTGCCTTGGATTAGTAGATGAAACCATAAGCTCCCAGCCAGAACCACAACACGTCATCAAGGATAGGTATCAAAAATCTAAATGTGAAAGTCAAGGTGTTACGGATGAGATAAAATGATATGACGGGGGAGGTGAGATGATAACGGTGTGGCGAGATTGAGATTACCTAATCAAACAGAATCGGATTGATTTTTCATCAATGAATGTTTCATAGTAATGATTTATAAATTGGCTCATTTCATCATAACGAAGTTTCTGAAAAACGAAATTATTTATACACAATAGTTAGTTGCGTGATTAATAGTCACAATATGTTAAGCATCACATTTAACAAAATAATATATCTTCGTTCCATAAAAATTATAACAAATTAATTTTACATATATATCAAGATGGATTTTGACTCGTGACTCGTTGATCAAATAATCTTTTTTATAATATTTGTGTAGAACATTAATGATGTGAACATGGGTTAAAAAAATTCATTTTTATGTCATATAATGATACCACGAAGATGACCAAGATAAGTACAAAATGATATCGAAAATCAAATTGTTACCATTTTCATGGACCGAAGAAAATACTCCCCCTCGCAATTTAATTAAAATATATTTATATTTTACACTATTATATACATAATATGAATATAATTTTTGTTTATAAAATCATATTTGATATTCCTTAATCTATGTTAGATTTAAATACGTAATTTATTTTCACAATATATTTATAACAAACATATCAAAATTTACATTACACACGTGTCAAATTTAAATTAAAACAAAACAAGTATTAAATACAAGATCCTGAATCATTTGAATCTCAGGAGGAAAAGCAATTGATCAACGACTATGACAATACAAAATCAACCATCCACATTGTAACATATACATCTACCGACCATTGTCGCTTTAAAACTAAACATCACAAACAGTCCGTCCTGGAAATTTAACCAAGGAAACACGTCTACATAAAACCACAAAAAGCTGCTTACTGTTTCAAGTTTACAACACCGCAAAGACAACTCCGGCAATACTCGAGGGAGGAATCGATCTTGTAAACGGTTCTAGAAAACGCAAGAACATCGCCAGGTTCTTCCACCACTCCTTTCTCTCCTCTCCTTTCTCCGTCGTCATCGCAATTACTATCCGCTATGATCGACTGACGGATCACTTCCTTCACCATCGAACTTAAACCAGATGATGACGGCGATCGCGCCTGGCCGTGCTTCTCATCGTCATTCGTTGCCGGAGTTGTCGCCGGCGCCGCCTGCGGCTCTTTTGATTCCTCGCGTTGTGCTTTCATGCTTTAGATGTTCAGTTCCCGTGCTTGGTGTTCGTGTTTGCTCGATCACAGTACTTAAACTGCAGACTACTGTTTCGCTGGCAGTACACGTGGAAGCTTGTCAAAACAATGAGGTGCTGCGTGCCATGTGTTGAGCTGATATCGGATCATCCTTGAAGGGCCTTGCGTATATGGAGCCCAATTTGTGGAGCCACCAGGCCCATTGGGCCTACACCCTGGTTTGGATTCTTGCACTGCACTCTATTACGTTAGAAGAACACAATAAGAAAGTCCATCCTTTCCCAAAAAAAAAAAGAAGGAAGTCAGTTCATTAAGTAAAGTCGACGAACCAAGTTAAATTATGATGTTCGTTGTGACAAACTTATACAACAAAAGCGTCGAAGATAACCGTTCTGATAATCCTATTAATTACAGGTTTCAATGTTCTCATAAAAGTATAGGATTCTACAGGTAGAGTATAATATTGTATCAATTCACTTTCATTTTATATATATATATATATATACAGGGTAAAACGTTTGTGTGGTTAATCACATATAAAATTATATGTGGTTAGATTTTGGATTAAAAAAAATCAATGATTTAGATTAAAAACTCATCAAATGCTTATTTTTCTCTCTTCAATTAATGTTATTAAATAAGTTTTTAATTTTAATTTTTGATTTTTTAATTTAATAAAATAACAACACATAATTTTATATGTGTCTATCCATGTAAACATTTTATCCATGTATATAATTTATTGGCCCATGTTGTGAAATTAATCAATCCGAGTCCCGAGAAACAGTACAACATTCTTAAAGTCAAAGCAGATCGTATACGGCGACGATGGTCCAAGAATGCACATAAATCGCCAAAACATCCACATGGGTAGAAGATATAGTATACGTGCTGTCGAAGGTGTTTCTTCGATCATGTTATTGGAATGTACTTCCATGTCGAGATTCACAATGAGGGGGACATCGAACTATATCCATTCCTTCTTTTCTGGTTCCAGTCTACCGGTTGTTGCACAGTTTGTGCTAATAATCATATCAAGTGTGACTTATAGATTGCATCTCCATGTGCATCGTGACTTGGTGTCATTCGTTGAATTCAAGGTCTCATCATGAGCTCGAGGATCTTCATTCCGTGCATTGAGAATGGGCTAGATCTGTTCTGATACTCTAATTGGATTTGTAACTGTGACAAGAGTTTATTAAAATATGAAATAAAATCCACTCTTGAAATTACGAGGCTTTTTTTTTTTTTTTTTTGTTTATTGGAAATTTGTTGTTCTATGCACTTATCCACACTGGAATGTTGATCACCTCTGAAAAGATGTTTGAGCAAATATAACGTGTGCCAACTTTTCTGAATTATTGTTCTCGAATAGACATGAACCACAAGTCCCCTTAAAAGGCAAATTCACTGCATTGGATCATGAATTCGTTTGGCCTTTGTTAATCAATTCACACATTGATGATACTTGACAGATATGTGACATGGCCTAATGAATACTATAGTTGTATAAATCTCATTATATCCAAACAGGTGGTTCCTTTGTAATTTGTCTCTGTACTCTTGTGGGTTTTCCGGCAAATAGTAGTAGTCCCAATTCTGGGCTGATTCTGAGAAATTGTATGGTTGGCCCAATAGTAGACCCTAGAGGTCCTTTATAATACTCAGGATCAACACAGTATTTTATAAATTTATTATAAAATATTAATGATTATATAAATTATGTATTTTAATTTAACGTATTTTGATATAAAAACGAGACTTATGTCAATGTGTATATGATAATACAAAATACGTATATGTTTCAATTAAATTGAGACAAAATGAATAAAACTTAAAGTTGAATCTTGGTTATAAGAGACGGGTGACTTAGTTCACGGATTTATTTGGAACATGAACTTTAAACATTTAAGGTGTAGTATGATCATCACATGAAGTTTCATCTCTATATGTGATCATCAACAACAGAACGATTATGCAACAAGATATAAGACGATAACTATTTAGTCAACTGCATCATATCATCGTTCGAGTAACTTAGGGGAGTGTTATTGTTCGATTTCCGGAAGGTTACGGCTACGAGATCCGATTCACAGATGGTTCAGTTGGGACAGGCATTGTGCGTATAGATGGACGAAATGTCCCCCTTTTTGAGCTTTTCCAAATATTATGAGAATGTTGCTGTCTTCATGTGCTTGTACATGTGGGAATAACTGTCCTTTTGCATTTGGCACCGTATCTCGCCCACTGTCTCCATGCATTCTTCATTTTTTACTCCTATGCTTTATCACTTCATGTCCTCATTTCAAAACAAACACAGAAAATAATAAACTTAATCCACGAGAGAAAATCTTTTGTCCTTAAAATAATATTATTATGTTATGATATTATCGATTATTGATAATATGTCTTTCAAGATATAACGACTATGTAAAAAACCTTCGAACATGAGTACACCAAACTTGAAGAAAACGTCGTATTCTCTCGAGTTTTGAATCCTCCTAGACTAAACTCGAACACTGAATATAAGAGACAGTGGACGTCAAAGGAAGAGAGGAAAAGAAATACAACCACTGAGAAGATTATGTGGGATTCAGTGTGTGTAATACATGCCTTGAAGACCTAGATTTATAAAGCTGGAAATGCTCTGATTTTTGGAGAGAAATGCATCAAATGGATTTGAAGGAAAAAACGTGACAGTTTAATAACTGTCCACTTTTTTTTTTGATTGGACTCATGAATTGAGCTTAGGACCTAGACTTGGACTATCCATAGGTAAAGAAAAAAATTTGCCAGTTGGGTGGACCCATAGGCACACGATCTAATCCGAATAGAGCCAGGCTAGCATGCACTTGTATGTCTTGGACAATAACTAGGTTATCTCCTTTCATAAAATTGGGTGTCCAATTCCTTTTCCATCCTTAAATCTTATAAAGGATATCTATAACCCTTATAAGAATTTCAATTTGGATAACATTTATTTTTCTCCACAATAATATTACACATTATCAATTTTAGGCATTAGTATTTCATTATCTGAAATCAGTTACTAGAAATTAAACAAACTATATACATTTACTTCGAACGTACTTTAAAAAGAACCTAAAGTTATAATATTCCGATGATGGGAACATACGTAAAATACAGCCCAAAGTTAACCGATTTCCCACACAATGTCCCCCTTCGAAACCCCCGAGCATCATTTTGTATGTTTTGACAAATTTATGATTTCTTAATATAACATCATCTTTAATGTGTATTGTTCGGAAATATGATAAAGAATAGTCATTGAATTGCCCACTTGCCAATCACAGAGAATTTTTTTGATTTGAATTTTTTGCAAAATTTATTCGTTATTATGTGATACAAGTTTTTAACCCGATTTATTATAATATTATTTATATAATTCACATTATATACAAAAAAAATATTATTGATAAGTATATATATCTATTTTAAATCAAATTACATATTTTATAATTTTATGTCGTGATGATGTTAATGTATTTAAGTAATTATTATCTTCTAACGATGTTATAATAAAAATAAATATATAATAATATTTAAACGACATGCATAACATAATAAAAAGATATTACAAATTAAATATATTAATTATAAATCATAAATATTGTGTCATTAATATATAGATCAACCAAACTTGACATCAAAGTAAATCAAATTTTGATACCAAGTAAACTAAATTAACTTTATATATGTAAATTGATAAATAGAAATGGTGATCAGTGTATATGGTGATCATAGGTTGTATATGTGCATCCAATTAATGAGGACGACAACACAATAGATCTTGATTCAGTACCATCTTAGCAAGTTTCATTGGAGGTATTTCGTTTTCAAGAATCGTAGTCGGTACAAAACAATACCAGTGAAAATCATTGTCCCAAAAGCGATTAAGATTGTTCCCTAAGTATTCTTTTCTGTTTGTTTTTACACTAAAAATTTCTTAAACCAGCAGTGTCAGAATGGGATGTGCACAGCTTTTGAATTTCCAGTTTTGCACTTGGAACTTAGCTTTCCTCAGTGTTATATCAAGATTTCTCAATCCTCAATTCCTTATACCTAATGTTCTCTAACAATAGATCGGTTTTACGCCGAGGAGCTAGGATAGCATCATGATTTTCTGCCTCTAACAATTTCAAAATAATAAGACTGACTAAATAAGTATATGATTTCGAACACATATATAATTAAATATTATATATGATATCATGACGTGACATATAAATTAACATTTTTAAAACTTGCTCAACTCATTTCCCGAATAAAACCTCATCAAACAATAAAGTGCGAAAGCTTCATTTATCTCTGCCAAAATTTGGTTGAAAAATACATCACCAAAAAAGAGAAATTAAGTGTGATAAAAAAAGCAGAAAAAGGAAAAGATCAGCAGGATACATATAGGTAGATCGGGGGCACTTTTTTTGGCTTCGAAAAGTGAGATACTCGTGAATACACTATGCATATCTACTCACGCGGTTCGGCTCGTGATATGTACACTTGTTATTATTAAGTATAGCGACATTCGATCGGAAATAAAGCGGAATGCTGGTGGCGTAAACGAAGAAGAACTGAGCGCGATATATTGTGTGGCAAGTCGGTCCAAGTAAAGGAACTAAGAAAGTATGTAAAGTTGGTTGAACAAAATGATACTCGTTTTTGTTTAGACATCGACACAACTATTACGTTATGAAAAACTTATGCAGCTGAATTTTATACCTTACAACAATGTTATATGTCGATTTATGTACGTAAGAGAACAAATACATTAACATCTAGACAACTTCAATGTCATAATATGTGGTTATTGCAAAAAAATTGATCAATTTTGACCATGATTTAGCACCATCCAATTTTTTTTTTCTTTGGTGTGTTATAGGGAACACACATCTCTTGTTCGGATTTTATGTCTTTGCATAATTGGAGGATGGACTAACCGTTTGCTAATTATCAGTTTATTAAACAGTCATAGTTGCACGCTATTGAGAGACATAATTTATTAGTAACATTTTTCAGAGTATGAGTGTTTGCTTATGAAATACAATTAGAAAGCGACATTAGAAATACACGTATCCATTAGATTAAGCTCTTTAATTGATTCTTATTTCATAAGAAATTTTCACATTTAGTCTTGTGATTTGGTTTGCATTAATGTCGGCATATGATTGTACTCAAGCTCAATAACCTGAAACCTTGTGGGGGACTTGATGGAACCTCGTCCGAGTTCATAGATGCATAACCGAAGTCTAAAGACAACATCGGCTTGACGAACATGATTGAACAATAATATTTCGTATTGAGAAAATTACATTTTTTAGCGATCAAATTTGTCGCCCTAATTTCATCCAAAAAAATATACTTTTATATACAAATTTATAAAATCTAATTTTATAAGACGTCATAATCTGAACTTAATATCCAAATTCTATTTAAAACAATATAAAAATTTTGAAATAATTAAATTTGTGGCTAATAAAGCTCCTCTTAGACTCACAGTCCTAAATATCTAACCTAATTACATTACGCTAATCATTACCCATTTTAGAATATCACATTTATTGAAATCTCATTACGTGTAAGTAATTCCTGTCTTCTCTTCTCCTCCTCGAGATCGCCGGTCTCTCTCAAACCAAAAACAACAAAAACAATTCCCCACAACACAAAAAACAAAATAAATCAGGAAAAATAAACTCTCTCTCATTCTCCTTCTTCCACAATTCTCTCTCATCTCGACGATTATTATCACTTATAAATCCAACACGCGACGACTCGTTCTCAAATACTCGGCTATGATTTATTATCGTTTCCCTCAAATTTTATAGGGTTTCATTCGACGAAGACGATTTCAGCGTTGGATTTTTGAGGTACGTTCGAATTCAATGCCCTTGGAATTCGATCGAGGTTTTCATCGATTTTGTAATGTTTTCTCGATTTCGAATCGGTGAAATGGAGCATGGATTTATCGGATCCATGTGTTGTGGAGCTGTTCAATGTCGAATGCTATAGTTGAGTGATGATGAGGATTTTGTTTTAGGAATGAAAATGGAAATGATCGATTGAGAGTGATGTGTTAGGTAGGGGGGTTTGATTTGGGAATATTTTCGTTGTTTTGTTTCTATTTTTGTATTTATTTCGATAGAGATTAGGATCTCTGGTTGATCGATCTCGGGTTGGTGGATTGTGGTTTTGTTGATTGAGTGTGTGTGGGAGAAAGGATGGAGGAGGTGCAGGATGTGCGGCAGTTGCAGCAGAAGCCGGAGAGTGCGGCGGAAGCTAGGGCTGATTTCGAGTGTGGATTGGATGAGCTGATGGGAGGGCATATGGGAGAATGTATGCCCTTTGCGTCCTGCAGTTCCGCTCGTACCTCAGAGGATGAGGAAGAGGAAGGGGAGCAGCTTGTTAGGAGGAGGAGGAGGTCAGATCTCGAAGGGGATGATCTGGCAGAGTCTTCTGCTGCGAGGAGACGGCACTCGAGGATTTTGAGTAGGTGGGCTGCGAGGCAAGCTCAGGAGATGATCACTACCATGGAGAAGAGGAATCGGGAGGCGGAGTTGATGGCATTAGCTGGGTTGCATGCGGTTTCTATGCTGGATTCTTCGTTTCTGAGTGAGTCTCAGTCTCCTACTTCTCGGGGACAAGGTAATGTGGAAAGGCCGAGCACACGAGCTTCTTCCATTTTGCAGATGTGGCGGGAGTTGGAGGATGATCACTTGCTGAGTCGTGCCAGGGGAAGGGTAAGGGAAGGCCTGAGGCATGAGAGGAGTATGAATACCAACACTGATGCCTCCACTTTGTCAGTCTCTGAAAGCCAAGAGGGTGGGAACCAGAGTAGCTTGCAGAGCGAGAGCGAGAATGATTTTGGAACTTGGTCCCATGATCAGATGGAGCCTCCTAATCAGCAGGATGATCAGAATCATAACAGTAGAGAACAATCACCAGATCTTGGTGACATAGAGAGGGAGAGAGTGAGGCAGATTGTGCGTGGATGGATGGAGACTGGGGTCACTGATCATTCTTCTGATATCACTCAGCCTCAGAGCAATAGCAGTCAAAGAGCAGAGTGGTTGGGTGAGAATGAGCGTGAAAGGGTGAGAATCGTAAGGGAGTGGGTGCAAATGGCAAGTGAACAGAGAGGGATACGAGGGAGAAGGGAACATCAACGTTCAAGATTGGCCACCCAAGTCAACCGAGCACATGATGCAATGACTGTTGATAGTGAGGAAGGCGAACCAGAACATATTCGTAGGGACATTCTGAGGTTACGAGGAAGGCAAACTGTGATTGACTTGCTGGTTAGGGTAGAGCGTGAAAGACAGAGAGAACTCGAAGGTTTATTGGAACATCGTGCTGTTTCAGACTTTGCTCATCGCAATCGCATTCAGGTATTAGTTAATCTTTCAACTGCTGAATTAAAATTTTCTAGCAACTCGCTAGTCAAGAATCTCTTCTTCCCTCATTCTGGTTTCCTAGTTTTATTTCTCCCATACATGAAATGTTACAATGCATTGCTTCATGGTTGGAACTGAGCCTTTGTTTTCTCCTGGTTGCTATTCTGCATCTGGTAGATACATCTTGGTATCTTAGAGCCACATAGCAGTTAAGATGCATCTTTACCGATAAGGATGACCATATCCTCTGTGATAAAAGTGGACAAAAAAAATATGAAGTCTCATGGCATACGTATTTTTTTATTTTTTATTTATAAAAAAAAACTCATGGACAAAAGGAGGAATGATGTGGTGACTTATTGATTTGGTAAAACAGAGAATTCGTAGTTATAGTTTTTTAAGTATCCCTTCTAATAGAGATAGGTTTAAAAAGGATAAAGTTTTAGTAGTTGTTGTGGGCTTACGTCCTATCTCTTTTGTGAGTGTTCGTAATTTGCTTTCGAGCTGTCATTAATTATTTCTCTTAGATCTAGGAGCAAGGTCAGAACTGTGTCCTATCTCTTTAGCTCCATCACAAGATATCCACATGTATGTTATGGCCTTATGGGTTATACTCGATATACCACCCACTCCCACCACCAATTGGCTTGGTGTTTCGAATTAGGGCAGTCATATATCCAAGCCCCTGTCCAGTGCTCCCACCAGGTGGTGTTGTTGTTGTTGTTTGGTCTATGTGTTCTTCGTGATCATTTTGTGTATTTACTGGGTACAATCTTATGAGAGCGCTTTATGCTTTTACTGACATTTTTTCTTGCACAATCTGGTTTACTAGCAATTACAAGTTTTTACTACAAGGATTCACTTAGAGTAGCCTATTTGCCATAATTATTACTGAAACTGTTGCCTAGAACTGCATATGTAGCATATTTGAAGACAACACCTTTCTGGAAGTAGCTTAGAATGTTTTGAGTGGTATTTGGGAAATCCTTGCATAGCAAGACTTAACATTGTAACTGTGTCATTTTATTTTACAGTCACTACTCAGGGGCCGATTTTTGCGGAATGAAAGACCTACCGAGGAAGAAAGGCCGCCGTCAGTAGCAGCCGGTGAACTAAACCAATTAAGACAACGCCACACTGTTTCTGGCCTGAGGTATGCTGATTTTTGCTTTATAGTTCTTGCTGGCCAATGACACTAAATGTGCATTTTGTATTTTTCTGGATAACTGATCATAGGGAGCTTTGTGGGACACAGTTAGTTAATCAGTATCTCAGATGGATCACCTATGGAAGATCAGCAGCATCTTCTCTAAAAGGAGAAACCGAGACTGTAAAGCAGAACACCATTGGAATATTCTGTTTGGCTCGTAGGCTTGACTACATGATTTTCTGCTCTCAACCTGAATTGCCTTCATGTTTATACCCTTAGAAATCTGTTTCTTTCAGAGTGCTGTAAATGTGTGTTTGCTTTCACTTGTCGGCTTTACAGTTCCCAGATCTTAAAAAAGAGAAAATTTGTGTGCATGCACAGTGCATTTTTATCTTAGGTTTGTTTTGACTGTACGCTTCATATATTGATCAGGGAAGGATTCCGATCTAGGCTGGAGAGCATTGTTCGAGGACAAGCGAACAACAATGTTGATTCTTCTTCTAACAATCACACAAATGATTCAAGAAATGGTCAGGGTGAAGCCCATGTGCATTATGAGTCTCAGATTGAAGCTTCTGAACAATCAGAATCTACTGTTCCACAGAATCAGGCTCATCAGTTGTTGAATAACACTGGAAACGCTGAAAACGGCATCAACCATGATGAAGTCATTGGGGAAGATACTCCTGATCAAGGGGAAAACTGGCAGGCACAGGAACATGCCGCAGAGGATGAAGTGACAGGTTGGCAAGGATCAACTTATGATGATCTCAATGAATGGAGGAACAGATCAGGAGAGGATCTTGACGGAGCTTCTGCCAACGAGTGGGGCCAGCCGACTACAGGAGATGCTGGTGCTGAAGAAAACGGTCATTTACCGGAAACTCCCCAGGTCTGGAATGTGGATGGCTCTCAGGTGGCTCCGCCTAATTGGTCTGGAAGGCCTTCTGGTCATCCAAGGATCCACCGTGCAATTCCAGTCAGAAGTTTGAGCAGATATCCCCCGCCTGATGATGACAATGTGTATAGCATGGAACTCCGTGAACTGCTCAGTAGGTAGGTGATGATGCTGTATCCTCATGCTTGCCTGGTATATGGATGCTGAAGTTTAAATTTAATTTCTTGTATGCTTCTGCTTCGTAGGAGAAGTGTTTCCACTCTTCTTCACAGTGGTTTCCGTGAAAGCTTAGATCAATTAATACACTCTTATGTGGAAAGGCAAGGGCGTGCTCCCATTGATTGGGATCTTCATAGAAACATGCCCTCCACTGCCACCCCACATGAGGATCAAGAGGGGCAGAGGGTTGAACAGAATGAAGGTGCTAATGTCGCCCGACCTTCATTAGTACTTCCACCTCCACCTGTGCCGCCGCCGCATCCTGTCTGGCACCAAGATCCACATCATGCAAATTGGAATCGTCATAGTTTGCATCGTTCAGAACTTGTAAGCCGTCTTTCGCTCTTTTAAAAGATGCAAGGGTCATGCATTTTTCTGCTAAGATTGTGGGTCGTGCATTTTAAGGTTATGTTTGTGAGTTTTATTATGAGGGGAGGTGAAGGAAAGGGAGGGAAAGGGAAAGAAAGGGAGAGAAAAACATAGTTGTTGTGTTTGTAAGTTTTGAAAAGATAGTTAAAATAAAAAAGAATAAAAATTATAAATTAATTTTTATCCTTCATTTTGATTAAGAACATAACTATTTGATTTGTTTTTAATATATTTTCACAACTTTTTTCTCACTTTCTCTTCAAATCTTCTCTTTTTAGGAGGAAAATGATCTCTTCATTCTTCCTCCCCTTTTCCTCTCAAATCCCTCCCTCCCCTCCAAATAAACTCACAATCACATCCTCCCTACCCCCCTTCCCC
>LIEC01006343.1:0-15052 GCA_001925005.1 Drosera capensis
AGATTAGAGAAATAAATAAATAAAAGGATGCCTATAATTTGCCTACAGTTGTAGCTTGTCAGATGTGTTCTACCTTTTTCGAAGACTTGAACTCGTAGTCTTTTTTTTTCTCTAAAAAAAACCCTTCCACGTGAACCTTGTGTATGACCTGAGCGCACAACATAATATACCAGGAGCTGAGAAGCAGGACCAGCAAGCGCGTAACAAGAGTTATAACATAATTCATGGAAAAACCTCACTCAATAAACAAGAACATGAAGCAGTCACCATGGCATATTAAAATGTTAAATCCAAAAAGACCATGGATTTTCAGCAAGTTGCCAGAGATGCATTGCAAGATTCACAAAAACATAGAGCAGTCATCAAAGAATATAAAAGGTATAGTACCAGATAAGTGAATGTCAGATATCCACCACGGATATCTGGAGGCACAGTGAGATCTGTGACACTGGAAACAACAAAGAAAATGCCAGCAGAAATTAGATGCTACTAAATCCAGAATCTTCAGGTACATTATACTGTCACAGAAAGAAGAAGATGCTACCTGAAGTCTCTGATACGCAGCTCAGCCTGGGCTTCTCATCACCCAAATTATCCCAGTCTTTCCGGCTTCAGAGAGTCAGAGTCAAGATTGACTAGTAGTGTCCGCCTACCATCCGCTGACAGCCTAATACAGCACCAAACATGCTTGCTATTATGAAACGCTCACTAATCCATATAGGATGTTTCTGCATAATGTCAGTGAATGCTGTCATCCGTTTCAAGATAATGAAGTTAACAATGGAGGATGGCTATCATCCGACACAATATCAGGTACAATAATGCAACCACGGGAAAGAACATCAGAGGAAAAGAACCTGTCATTCTTAGCCTGGTTAGTTATAATGCAACATTTGGCATCTAATATACGTTTAGGGTCCACGATGGGTAATAAAAGGGCCTCTGGAGGGTGAAAAGGAGAAGAATAAACATTTGACATTCCTCCTTGCAAGAATTAAATCAGGTAAGAGCTGATCGTTATGTCTCTGAGGATAAAAAATTCAAATCATTTTAGCCAACAGTACAATAGAACAAGGACAAATCAAGAACACCGTACTATGACGGTCAGTATGCAAGACTAAGAACAAACAGCATACTGTGTTTTAAATTGCATGACTTAAGTTTACTGGCATGATTCTTGTCACGGAAGGATATGTGAGCACTACAATGACCATTAGCAGATGAACATATCCAAATAGTAGGCAGAAGTTTCATACCCTCCTTTGATATTGGCATGATTCTTGTCAATTTTTAGTCTCAATTCAACCGCAACGGTCGCTTCTTGCAGACCCTCGACAAGGTTAGTCCATACTTTACTACCACCACCAATTTCAGATGCCCTAACTGAAGCAAGTTTGTTTAGGAGTTTAACCTGCAAGTAGTGACCCTACCGTTACTGGCCCTTACTTTTGCCAAAAAATCACTTAAGTTTACTAGCAAGAGGAGTTTAAAAAGAATATCACAGCTCGTATGAACAAGAGTTGCACACCATGAGGCATGCGCCATCGTAGACCCAGTGACTCTCCTTGAATCCTCCATGGCCACTCGTTTCTATAGCCAAATGTGACTCCTCCTCTACAGAATTCTAAAACAATCACATTTTGGAAGACACCACTAAAATGGAATAAAAACCTGAAGCTAAAATGACAGAAAAGAATGTACATTTGAATCATTAGAGTCTTAGACTCAAGCCCCACTCCCCAGTGGATCAACTAGATACTGTGGTTGCAATTTATTATCATACTCCATCACCTCCAAAACGTTACTGTGCTTCCCTATCACTTTGATTCTCCACCTCAAAAACATGGCAGTGTTAGTGACCTCCAGCTCAACTTCCTCCAAATCTTTTTCCAGGTTTTACATAATTGCTTCAGTAGTTCTCCAGCAAAGAACGCTCCCTAACGCACTGCCTAGTGCCTATTGCTTAATGGTGTATTGGTCATACTACTGATTCCAACCCCTAGCAATTGACTATTGTAATAAGACTGACTACAGTTTAACTGGGACTACAAATTGTAGGGTTAGCACTTGGCAGAATAAAAGAAGTGAAATTAACCCATCAATACAATGAGCACCAAAAAATACGAAATGCACCATTTCAAAACCAATCCTGTAAACATATCTTTCTATTGTAACTCATCATGCTAAAGTTCGGTAAAAGGAAGCATTGTTAATCCCTGGTTAACCATATCGCGCCTGAAACTAAATATGAAGTCTGTAAATCCATACCAAGCGGATTCCTTCATCTAGGACATTTCTGTAACCTCTTTTGAAGGGGTGATGCTTTCCTCCTGTTTTCCATAAACAAAGTTAGTACATCGTTTATTCATTAAGAAAACATAAAAAAAATTAGAATGACTGGGATTGCAAGTTCAACAGCCCCATCACACAATAGAAGTATCGTCCTACCAAGTTTCTTCTCGATAAATTCAGCCAGACCATCAAGAATCACACTTGGTTAAGATCTAGTATCAATCAAGAACTGAGAGTAGTCCTCGGCTGAAATAAGGAGCATACTTCTTCTACGACAATAGCAGACATTGGGGCTATTAAACGGTTTCGATTGAGCTCATGTCCAGATGAATCGACAGCTCTCGACTTCGGCCACTTCGGGAATTCATCATCGCTAGGGTTACCCCTAGTCGCCAGGACTCAGAATTCGAACCCTGATCGTCACTGCTTTTTCATATCCCTCCACAGCGGCGACGCCAAGGTGGTTTCGTTTCGGCCTTGACGGACCCCTCTTGATCTCAGATCTGGACGATCTTCGACCACATCAAGGTTATGTTTCACCACCATCAGCCAACCACTGCAAGGAGATAGATGAAGCGGATCAGGTCTCAGATCTGAACCGGCCACGATGTAACTCGAATTCGTTCGCCTCGATTCAGATCTTCCATCGATGATTCCATCGACGACGTCGGGGAATCACCCCCGGTCGGTCGCAATCGGTCTTCGATCTCCGTTGCGACTTCGGGGAATCAACCCGATCGCCGGAGAAGAAGATGATAGCGCTCCACTTTGGCCGCAGGTTGAGATTTTCCAAGGATATGCGTCGTGGTGAGAGGGTTGAGTAGTGACTAGTAGGAGATGGGATATAGCCGTTGGGTAGTCTTCTGCGTTAAGATAACGCAACAGATTTTGATTTTGATTTTTTCTATTTCTTCCATCAGCGTCACGTTTTAGCGATGATTTTGATTTCGACTTTTGCCCGGTCGGTCACAATCGGTCGTATGTTATTTTTCCTTTTTAAAAAAAATATAAATAAGAATTTGATATGATGTAAATAAAAATATTTTTAAACACAGTTGGATGTAGGTGAGACGAATAAGAAAATAAGAAAAAAAATGAAAAAGATAATAAAATAATATGATTATATTAATATATATTTATTATTATATAAAAATATTAAAAATAAAAGGAAACATATGAGAGGCAAGAAATGCAACACAAACAACGATTGGATAGAAGAAAAAAAATAGAATGGCTGAAAGAAGTGAAAAAAGAAGTGACGGGGCAAATCCAGAGCCCCATAAACAGAGGCGCACACGCAAGTAATTGGCCAGCCAATTTAGATGGATGAGCCTTCAACTGCAAGACCCTTTCCTCCTCCCCCTCCGCTCCTAGCTGAGAAGCTCGATCACCATGTCTCCCTCTCTCCACATCTCCTCCTCCCACACCACTCTCTCTCCCTGTCTCCACCACGTCATCGCCAATGCTTTCCACAATCACCACCACGGCTGCGGCGTAGGTGGGTTTGTTCATCTCGCCGGAGTCAGAGCGCCCATTGCTGGATTTCGACGGCACGCATTGAAAATATCTAGGAGAGAATATTACCGTAATGCCCCTTGCCGGATCTCTTGTTCTGGTTCGGATGGGAGTTGGGCGGGAGATGGTGCCTTGAGGGGTAAAATTGGAAATGAGTCAGGTCTGGATGTGGAGGATGAGGAGGAGGAAATTGGGGTGCAAATGGGGGATTTTGGAAAGGAAGTTGAGAGATGGGATGTGTTAGGTCTCGGCCAAGCTATGGTAATTCGATTAACCAATGCTTGCTTGAACTTGGAGTTGGCTTTTATGCCCTAATTAAGAGACTGTTTCCGTCGAGAATTGACAGGAGTAGTATATGATCCTTTGGGTAACCTCATCCACGACTATCATCTTCGAATCAATCCCTCTCTTTTGATGCTAAATTCTTAACTTAGATGTGATCTTCTCAAGTTGAGAACCTAGATCTAGTGATGAGATGCTACATTTTGTTATAACTAAGTGCTTTCGGATGAGTGAAGTTGAACAATAAAAGAAGAAGACTTTCACTCACACTTATAAACCCATATCGGCATATGTTTCTGTTATGTGTAAAGGTTGATGATGTGTTATGGATTTATATTTAGCATAGGATTCAGTTTTATTTCTATCTTGATTGTCTGGGTGAGCGACTAGGTGATTGCGATTCCTGAGTTGCGTGGGTACGATTAGAATGGAGAAGAGTATTGCCCATTACACAAGGAACCCAGAAAAGACTAACAATTAGTGTGCCTTGACAATTATTTCAGCTATTGTGCACCATTCAAGAGGCGAAGTAAAATTTAATAGCATCCTGTTTCTTGTCCTGTGGCGATGTTAGCATATATTTGTAACGAAGTTTGCCTGGTTCTTAAGTTGATCTATTCATACCATGCTTTTTTTTTTTTTGGGAATGGCTATTCCATTTAGTTGTTGCCTTACCGTGCAGGTTGATTTTTCTGGAGTAGTAAGTGATGAATTTTTGGAGAGCCTTGGTCTTGAGAAGGGAACCCGCAAAGTTGTCAACCATGAGGAAAGAGGAAAAGTCTTGCGAGCTATGGACGGTTGTAGCTACAAGGCTGCAGCGGGAGGATCCCTTTCTAATAGCTTGGTGGCTCTGGCAAGGCTTGGTAGCTGGCCAGTTGGAGGGCCTATCCTAAATGTAGCTATGGCGGGCAGCATTGGCAGCGACCCACTAGGTGGATTCTATAGGTAAAATCTTCTTTTGCTTCAGATATGGTATGTGCATCAAACTAGCAGCTAGTTAAGTTCTAGAATGCAATTCTGTTCAATATATGCTGCTATCTTGGCAAACAGGAGTCTGCCATTATTGTCATAGTCATGGGCCGTGCGCCTAGGCAATTGAAGAGCCTTTTGTATGAGTTGCTTCTTCGATCTTTTCGCTGTGTTTTTGGAAGCCATTTTCACGGCCTTTTGCTACTTCTTATGATTAATTATTTGAGCCCTGCTTAAATTTCTTTTATTATGTGAGTAACTTTAATCTATGTTGTACAATTGTAGAAACTTGGTTGCGTACTCCTGCTTCTCTTTTGATTCATTTCGTAGCTCGGCCTACAAGTGGTCTTCTTTTCAAATGATTTTGCAGGTCAAAGTTGCATAGAGCTGGTGTACATTTTCTTTCTTCACCCGTCAATGAGGGAACGACGGGTACCGTTATAGTTCTTACTACTCCTGATGCCCAGCGCACAATGCTTGCTTATCAGGTTCTTCCCATCTCTGTTTGCTTCTGGATCCTTATCTTCACTATTGCTCTGCTTATAATACATGCTCTTGATAGGAGAGTTCTTTTCCCATTTCTCAGCATTTTTTGACATTTAAAATTGAGCGTGGATGTGTTTGTATTTGAGTGATCAAAATTGGATCATCCTAGATTCGGTCTGTCATTCTGGTCAGGCTAAAGCCTTTTTGGTACTTTAAAAAAAACGAGTAGAAGAGATAAAAAGGAACAAAAATGATAAGCTGGAAAAATAGTGGAAATAAAAGAACCTGTTCATGAAGTGAAGACAGTTTAGACATATAACTGGAATTGAATCTCGACGCAAATGATGAACAACGAGAAGCATCCTCATAAATCATATCATCCAGACCTCCCGAATAATAGTTAGATCCACCTACATCAAAATAACCCTCCCGCCTGAGTGCTCCTCGAAGATGGAGTTTCCAAAGAAGCAAGATTAGAATCGACTGGAATCGGATCCCCCTCATCCAACTCTTAATTCAGCCATACATTTCTCCCCCCAAAAAAAAGAAAAAAAAAAGAAAAAAAAGAGAGAAAGATGAGGAAGAAGAAGAAGAAGAAGAAAGATTTGTACTTCTGTGCAAGTATTGGCTTTGCTGGAAATTTCAGGGAGCCACTGGAACAAAATGTCGTTTGCTTGTTATCTGTTTATTTTCCTTTTGCTGTTTCTGTGGTTCGATGGCTTTGAACAGCCATGTTATTAGATATATGCCGTTAGATACATCTAGCTTTCGAATTTTGTTGCCAAGTATCTTACAATTCTTTGTTTCATTTGGGATATAAGCTGTAAGAAATTTCCTATCGTGTTCAATCAAAATATTACGATCGTGTATGATGCATGGTAACACTTCTTTTCTCTCTTTGACAGGGAACATCATCCTCTGTTAGCTATGATCCATGCTTGTGTAGTACAGTCACGAAGACGAATATCCTTGTAGTTGAAGGTTATTTATTTGAACTTCCTGACACAATAAGAACGATTGCTAAAGCATGCAAGGATGCGCATGGCAGCGGAGCTCTAGTTGCAGTGGCTGCATCAGACGTGTCCTGTATTGAGAGACATTTCGATGATTACTGGTAAGGATCTTTAGATATACTACAATTTTAAGTGAAACAAGGATCTTTAGATATACTACAATTTTAAGTGAAACAAGGAGTGATATTTTCTATGGTCAGTGGGTCTGCTGCTAAGACGAATGGTATGGTACTCATGTGCTTAGTTCATTCAATTTTCAGGGAAATCATTGGGAATTATGCGGATATTCTTTTCGCAAACAGTAATGAAGCAAGAGCTCTGTGCCATTTTGCTCCCAACGAAAGTCCAATTTCAGCCGCTAGGTACTTGAGCCATTTCCTTCCCCTCGTCTCCGTCACAGACGGACCAGGAGGTTCGTATATTGGCATGAAGGGAGAAGCGGTGTACATTCCTCCTTCACCTTGTACGCCAGTTGACACATGTGGAGCTGGAGATGCATATGCCTCGGGTATATTATACAGCGTTCTTCGAGGAGTCTCGGAATTGAAGGATATGGGCACGTTTGCATCCAGGGTCGCAGCTGTAGTGGTTCAGCAACAGGGGACCCGGCTCAGGGTTCAAGACGCTGTTGAATTGGCTGATTCTTTCGAGTCCCATACGAGTAGGAGAAGTCGACCATTTGATCAAAACACGAGTGTAGCGTAGCTGATGTTAGTCTGCTCACGTTCATGCTGGTGTAGTGTTGTGCATTTCTGTGTAATAGATTATTGTCCAACAGCCTTGCAATATATCTTAGTTGTATAAAGTGACACAAACAGTTACATGATTTATTGTGATCGACTTGGGAAACTAGTATTAACATGATTTCTTGTTCCACCTGCGTCGTTCCGACTCTATCCTCATGGAACCAGTACTGAGGGATGTATACCAAGGATGAGCTGAAAACTTGGATGCATCAAACTAGCATTAGAGTCAAAGGATGCGCCTGGGTCGTTGAATTTTGCGACCTGTTGGATGATTTAGAGATTGTTTTTTTCCTTTTTATTGGATTTTTTATGGATATAATTTTTTATTAAGTTATTTTAAGGTTTTATTGTTTTAGAGTTGAAATTTTCTTAACAAAATTTAAAAAAAAATTCCATATTTGTAAAATACAAAAAAAAAGAAAATAGAAAAACAAATCCAAATTACACAACAGCACAACAAGTCAACAGCGAAAGATCCAACTCCGTCAAAGCGAAACCACAATCACCTCTTGCGACCAAAGGGTAATATGGATATGGTGTTCTCAGCCATTCCATTCAACTTGTATTGCCGCATTTAATTTTATAAAATGAAACAAAAACCATGTGAACTTAGGAGACATTTTCACTGAATTTCAATCATTCCAAAATAACCTTAAAACTTGTTTCAACCAACACAGGTGTTCTCTTGCTTGTTTTATCCGGACCGAATTCCACACAAACTGAACTCGAGAGTTGTACCTATTTGACGGTTAAAAAATATATTCTCTCGTCTCATAATAATTGAGACATATTCATATTTTATATTATTTTATATATATAAATATAAATATCGTTTTTATAATTTCATAATATATATTATATTGAAATATTTTATTTATATAATCATTGATATTTCATAATATAAATTAAAATATTATAATGATTTTAAAATGGAAAAAATATCTAACACCTTCCCCAACATTTTGAAATGATTTAAAATTATTTTTGATTAATTTTAACCTTAGTGAAACAGTTCCTGTTGTTCCTCCTGTTCCAGAATCTCTTCAGCATTGTTACCGTATATCATCAGGATTTTCATCTACCCTTCAGTTTGTAAAAACCTAACAAACTTTTTTAATCTAATCCAATTCATCTGCTTTGCCACTCTACAGTTTACTCCTCCAAGAACCTTCAGTTTCACTCACCATTTCTTCAATCTTGAACTTTCATCTGCTTTACAATTCCAATCCAAAGCTCACTTTTTTTCCCCCCTAACCTTTTGCCCCATTAGTAATACCCACAAGTCAATTTCTCTGTTTGCTTCATTTTCTACTTCTCCTTTTCAAAATAGCAAGCTAGGGTTTCTGCTCTGCTTTGATTCTTGAATTTTCCTTGTTCTAGCTTTTGATGGATTTCGTCATCAACACGAGCCCTGAATTCCTTTCCAACAGCGGCGGCGGCGGATTCGACGATCAAGAAATCTGGGCAACTGAAGACGAATATAGAAACTGGAACCCTCCAACTGAATCCAACACAACCCATTCAATTTACAACTACAACAACTCCAACGTGGTTGCAATCTCGGTCCAACCCGGTCGCCCCTCGCCGCCAAACAAGAATCCCAAGACGTCCCCTAGCAGTGATTTATCAATCACAACCAGCAGCAGTCGCTCTAAGGCGATTGGCAGGATGTTTTTTAAAACAAAATTGTGTTGCAAGTTTCGTGCAGGGGTTTGCCCTTATGTAACTAACTGTAATTTCGCTCATGGTGCTGAAGAATTGCGTAGGCCGCTGCCCAATTGGCAGGAGATAGTGGCGGCTCACGGAGGGGAGGAAAGGGGTGTGTTGTTTGAGCAGCAACTGAGGGAGGAGCATCAGATTCCTACGATTAGTACTTCGGATTCGAGGGGGGAGTCGCAGAGGTCGTATAAGGGACGGCATTGTAAGAAGTTTTATACGGAGGAGGGGTGCCCGTTTGGGGAGAATTGTACGTTTCTTCATGACGAGCAGTCGAGGGTGAGGGAGAGCGTGGCGATCAGTGTCAGTCCGACTGTCGGGAGTGGGTATGGCGGTGTTGTTGGAGGGAATCAGAAGCCTTCGAATTGGAAGACGAGGATTTGTAATAAGTGGGAGACGACGGGGAATTGTCCGTTCGGGAGCAAGTGCCACTTTGCTCATGGTTTAGCAGGTGATTTTTTCTGTTCTACTCCGGGAAGGTCAACAATGCTTGTTAGAGAAGGTGTGAAGTATAAGCTGATGTCGAATTGATGATTGCCTTCCAAATAGGGATTGGTACATTGCCATTTTTATTCCTATCTGTGGGAACAAATGAGGGAACATATATGCCATTTTTATTCTTTCGAGGTCATGAGTATCATTTGAAATGAATTCTGATGATACATGATATGCCACTCAGCTTTCATGCATATTACCATCAGAATGGTGGAAGAATTATCTACTCGTTAAGCAGGGAATACAACCTTTACTTCCATGGAAAATTAGAAATCAAAATATGTGTTTCAACTGGTTATCATCCATGTTTGATCATCGGCTGTCTTGTTATGGGTAAAAGCTAGTGCCCAAAACAATTTTATCATCTCTTTACTTCATTTTCTTGAAATACTCTCTTCAAGAGATGTTTGGTTTGTACTTTTTGCACTTTGTTTGATGTATTCTTTACTTCAGTTTGTTGAATGTATGTAGTTCTTAAATTCTGCTCAGTGCATTTCATGCTATCATCAAAGTATCTACTCGTGTTGGGCGTGTTTCACTCGCAAATTGTGCTAGAGATGGTGAAACCGGAGCTATGGGCAAGTAAAGAGTGCGCTATAAACCTTACATTCCCTGTGATATAGGTCATTAGTCCTTGGTTCAATTTTTTGGGTTGTGTTTATCTGCATTTCAAAGTAGAGTTTCATATGAAGTTTGACATGAAATGCAGAAACTAATTGACATTTCATTGAACTACTGAGCATCCTCTGCATTCTGCGTACACTTGTATGGATTCCTGTAAAGTCCTTCAAACTGTGATCATTGACCAATTGTCGATATTTCTCGTTTCTATGTATTGCCCCTTAAACAGTATGCAACATTCTCTTACAGTCTACACATACCAAAAGCTTGAGTTGATGATAGAACAGTCCACAACATTATTCGTTGCTTAACAACAATAAAGAGTTTGGACAGCGAGTGGGGTTTTCTGTAGCATATCACTCTGGATGTGAGTCATTTATCTTTGGATACAGAGTTCATGCTATCCTAATGCCATATAGGCTGCTTTTTATCCTTCTAATTGTTTACCATATCTTCGCTTTGCCCGCTCAGGAAACACTGAACGAACCTGCCTTCCATGAATATCTTGTGCTTATATTTTTGGTTTTTATTTAGTGACTCATAAGGGGTTGTCATTGTTTATGCAAATAAACTATTATTCCTTCTAAATCCATGTAGTCGTCACAATTGATGTGGGTTGGAGTTGATCTGTATGTCAGAATTGCACAAACATATCGGAGGGGCCGCGCCTATGGATCCGGAGGGCAGAGAATCCTCAGCTCCGCCGGAATCAAAGCCCAGTGGGATGACAGTCACAGTGAGAACAAACGACACTGCAGCGACCTCATCCGTGCTGCTGTCTACTCCCCGTTCTGATTTTCACAATGTAGGAGTTCCTTTCCAGAGGCCTTCAGGCATAAGACCCATTCAGAAATGGAAGGGACCTGACAAGATTAGTCGGATATATGGGGATTGGATTGACGAAATCGAATGAATGTCATCAGCCTTTTCCTTATCGGGACCAGATGCATTTGGATGATCTAGCCAAGTCAAGCCGTGCTCTTTCCACTTGTCGTGTGATCTATCTGTTACTGTCTTCTATGAAGGTATTTATAACCTTTTTGTTGTAGCTTCTGTTGTAACTTGTGTAGTACCATGTAGTATCAATGTATGTTTATCGTTCCTTATACTGTGGAGCCAACTCTCCCAGTTATTTGTGTGTGATTTGTAGTAGTTGCCACTCCTTGAGTACTTTTCCATAAATGATGTTTATGTGAAACCGTAATAGCATTCGAGGATCAATGTTTCATGATAACAGCCGATCTTCTGTTTTTCTTGTTATTTTGCATGCAGTAAAACTCCTCTTCTTCCAGTTGGTTTTCCGTTCCGCGCCCAGTAATGTAGATGAGAAAAATACAGACAGCATTCGGCACTCATTGTGTGGGATGGACCTTTTCTCATGCATCCTGAGCGATTCTCTAGTAACGCTGCCATGATTGCATACCAAGATACTATAACTTGTAATCTGATTATTGAACTATAAGCAATGCACAGTTGAAGATTACAGTACTTAACCCCATATCTCCGAGACCCCAACCTTACGAAGTATTACAATCTGTAGTCTGTACAATGTCAAAGACGCTTGATTTCTGCTTACATGATTCTGCTGCAGAACTTCTTGCTGTCTACATATGCAAAACTAGCTATATATACGTACATATCCCACGTCACTTGTATTTGGACCTCCTATACAGTCAAATATACACATATACATATGCATAATGGCTCTTTGTCCTCCTCGCGGAGACAAGGCCACACTAGTGTAAGTTCCGTGAATACGTATAAAAGGGAAAGGAGAGTTCAAAGGCCAGCTTGTGGATTGACTGAACAAGCGAGATTGTTCGTTCTTGCTCAGTACTGTATGACAAGCGCACCCAGGGGAGCCCTGTGAGGGACACCCTTCCTCCTCTTGGATGTCCTGTGGCTCGCAGCTGAAGTAGTAGAGGCAGTCCTGGGTGGCGTTGATGGGGTGAAGGAGGAGCTCTGAACTCTTTTCTTTGCACCGCCGCCGTGAAGGTAACTCGAGGATTCCTCGGAATCAGAGTTGCCAGCAGCCGCATCAGTATTCTTCCTTCTCCAGAAATTCTTGGATGTACCATTGATCTGAACAAGCCCAAGAAAAAAAATACTCAATGAATTGCTAACTTTTGCTTTCGACATATTATATAGCCTGTGCCCTGTGGAGTAGGAATGTCCTGCCTCTAATCTGCAATGAGTTCTCATTGCTCTCAGCTTGTTTGACAAACTAATATTGTTAGTTCCTGGTATTCACCAATGAATCTGGAAGCCGCCCGACCGGCACCAGAATCCTAGATTAATTGCCAAGATGCTCGAATGTTATAAAGGGCCCGATCAGAAAAGAATATTTCTCAATTACCAATCCAAATTTTTCTGCTTAATGTTTGTTAAAGACCTATTCAAGGGAGTAATGGGGTAAACCTTGCAGGCGAGGGAGCAGAAGGAGAACGAATCAAGCAGGCTGCGATCACAGACAAGGCAAGTATTAGTCACACCCTTGCCAGGCCTAGGCTGCGGCCTCTCGTTCAAGAACACGATCCTCGCACTGTTGATTATATATGTCTGAATCCCAGCAATATCCATGTACTTCTGAATCTCGGAAACCCTTATCACATCATGGTAAGACGACCTCCTTATCTGCAATAATTATAGCATGCGGAGGAATCAGTTCTACCAAAAACCCGACCCCATAATAAAAGACCCACCAATGTATATCCAACGATCATCATTACACCTGAATAGCGCGATGATGCTGATGAGACGACAGCAGACAGAGCGAGCAGAGCGCGCCTCCGTGACGATCATCGTCCATGCAATCCAAGCAATACATATTACACTCGCTTTTGTGCGCATCGGCGTGAACCTTGCACTGGACGAAGAAAGTCGTTCTCAGCAGCGGTTTCAGCCACGGCGGCCACTTATACTGCGCTTCTTCTTCTTCTTCTTCATCGATACCAATCCGATCGCCTCCACCACTCTGCAAATACATCTATCAAGATAGATAGATAGATAGATAGATAGATAGACAATTAATCAATCAACGAAGTATGAAACAGTCCCAACAAACAAAGAAACAAAAAAAAAAAAAAAAAAAAGGAACTGATCATAAAAACAAGTACAGATAATTAATTGACTCGTTTGACTGAATAAAAAAAGAATAGAGTTTGTGATTGTTGATTGATGAACCAACCATCAAATCCAAGTAGCTAAGTTTTCTTCAGTGTTGAAGAAGATGCAGTTTTGGATGATTAATTTGCTAATAACAAAGCTATTTGATCATATCTGTCTGCTTTTTGCAGAGAGATGGAAGAAAAGAAGAGGATGATAGGATTATGAATGGAGAATAGGGGCTACACTACACAATCTGAAAGGGACTTTTCCCCATTTTTTTCCTTTTTCTTTTTTGTTACATTTTCATTTTATTTTATTTTTATTATCTATTTATATGGTTTTTTATTTATGGAGAGTGAGGAGGTAAGGGAGGCGGCTGAGAGTGGGATGATATATTGTCATCCTTATCTGCTGAACACAACAGTTGAACGTCCGTCCAAGCCCTGAGTCCGTGCCTCGACAATATAATTGATGCAGGAAATTGAATTGAAGGAAAGAGAAATCGTCCAAAAGTCCATGTGGCCCGTTATAGTGACTGGTGACTTATTTTTCCTGAAATTTTAGTTTATGATGATGTTAAAAAAGATTTATATTTTTATTCTTGCATTTATGTTATAATAAGAATAATATCATATATTTCGATTTTTTTTATCTTGATAAGTTATCATCCTCTCATATGATATTGAATTATTTTTTATTCAATATGATATTTGTTTCATTTTGAAATGATTCTGTTTTTTTGTTAGTTCAATTTGTTTCTGATTTGGATCTCACAATTTATATTCCAATATCAAATATTATGTAACTATCTTCTTTGACACTTTAGGTTAAAATACAAATGATCCAACAAAGTAGAAAACATTAAGCAAAATTATTCAAAACTAATCAACCAGGTAGAAAAACATTAATAAAAGGAGCAGCATCGATGAGAAACTCAACTGCATTGTGTTTCCAGATTAAAATAGCGTTATTTATCCAATAATTCAGAAAAGGGGAATCTATCCATTTGCTCCACCACAATTAATAATGAAAAGACCCCAATAAAGCAAAATTAAACTGCGTTTGGATTAAGGAACTCATCTCCACCGTACGTTTTTTTGTTCGTGTTGGGCCTCTTTTTTCTTAATTCCATGAAAACGATAGTAGCCTTGTCGATAACTATGAAAAGACCAGGCAGTTGAATAGTCTCTCCGGTTATTCTCCTTAGAAATAAAAGTAAACATTTTAAAGATAATGTACACCACACTGGACAAAGATGTACGTATGCAAATGATATCTTGTACGTGTCTTACTTGTAGATCGAACAAATAAAACACACAAAAGATAAAGTTCTTCCAACATTCATTTTCTTCCATAACAATCAAACTCGTCATCGATTTTTTCTATTACTTTTTTCATGTCCCAAATAATTTATGATACATTAATAAAAAAGTTTTAAATATCTAAAAATCTATATTATCTTTATTTTTTATAACGTCATTTTCACAATCATTTCTTTTTCTTTCTCATATCACTTATGATTTCATTTATATTTTACTCCTAAAATCAAGGATATTCAAATAAAATCATCTAAAAGATTTTAATAAATATATCAAATCAATTATCATAATTCATGTAAAACAAAAAAACATATTCTTTTTACTCGAGATTTACTCAGTTCAAAGGGTTAACATTCCCAATCACTTGATCAACTGATGATCATTTGTTTTCATGTTTTTTGACACTAAAGTACCTTTAACATCTTCATATCTTCATATTTATTCACAGATCCCCTAATGGGGGGGGGGGGGGGGGGGGGGGGGGAGAGGG
>LIEC01006343.1:15110-30667 GCA_001925005.1 Drosera capensis
TTCAAGGCAGGTGTCCCAACAAATAGTGCCACTTTGAAGTTTGAACTCGACACGTGGAAAATGACAATTGATCCCTACTCTTCAACTACTTCTCTGCTCTTTTTAATGGCATGAAACTGTTGCATTATCTTCTTAATTTAATGGCATCAAAGTGAGATTATAAGCCATATTAGTTAATAAATTAATCATTAACTTTGAGTCGAGGTTTATTCCTAAGCAAAAGTTAGGAGCAACTTAGCAATCACCACATAAATCATATCCACACCGAGCTGTTTATACAAAAGAAAAAACAAATAGTTCAATGATTGGAGGATAATTTGTCATTTCAAAAACATCACAGCACAGCAAACAATTGATTCCTGTCAAATATGCTGGGAAAAACACATACAAAATGGGCTCCATGTTCAGTTCGGTAGCTTGTTCTCAATAACAAAGCAAGCTAGTCCGGGCAGTCTTACACTGCAGATTCAGGCATCTATGTTACTCTCGAACTCGACAGGCACCGGACACTGCAGATTCAGGCATCCATGTTACTCTCGAACTCGACAGGCACCGGAGGCGGCACGTCATTACCACGCAGGCGAGATGATACCTTGTCTATGGCAGAATTCAGTTGGCTCAGCTTCGCATTTAGAGTTTGCCTCGTTTTCTGCTATCCAGGGGCCAAAAATAAAATAAAAATGAATACAAATTAACTTCTACAGCAATGTAGCAAACTGAACGGAGGCCAAACTGAAATACAGTCGGCATTCAGTTAAGGGCTCTCTATGAGTACCTCCAAGCCGTCATTGTCTTCATAGTATATGGGACGTTTAGCTCTACGGAATCCATAATCATCTTCATTCAGCAAGGATCTTCGGATCTGTTACAAGACAACAGAAAGGGAATAAACCACATAGCACCCAACAGAGTTTTTTCACGAACGGTGTACAGGCTACAAAAGACATAACAGCTCGACAAAATACTGCGCACAACTTGTGCAGAATCAAAAGCCATATACCAGGTCCTTCATGCCACTGCTAAAAGAAACTTATGTGCTTCTCTCTCTTGGATATATTCATGTTCGAATAATACTTCATAGGAATTTCTCGGATAATAGCAAAGAATAAAAGACACGATGAGAAGAAAGAAGAGCTTCAAGGAACACATGAAGGTTTTGTAGCGGACCAGATATGAGTATCAGACGATGTATTTCCAGTAACCTGGAGTTCGAAGGAAAACCCCTTTCCAGCATATAGCTAAAGTTATATTACAAATCCAATTCTATCCGCTCGAATTTCCTGAAAATTAATTGCTAGTATCTTATATTTAGGTATGGCTGGAATCACTTTAATTCATAATTTGATGGTGAGTTCTCAAACCAGCTCTCTGGTTGAAGCTCAGACTTCAGAGGACACAGAAACTTCGGTGAGGGACTTCGAGTCGAGTTTCTATTTACACATACATTGCTGGCAACTCCATTAGTTACAGATATAAGATTGTCAAGTTCACCAAGCCATTTTTTATCAGGACATGTATGAATCATAGTACAAAATGGTACGCTATTAACTTTATGCATTCACGTTGCTTTGTTAACTGTTAAGCATTCGAAAAAAGGATAACAATTAGAACAACAATTATACTGATTAGGTTATTACTAAAATAAGAAGCAATAATACGACATGAAGCAGCAATTTACAGATTCGAAGCAGAACTGTAAGCTTTTCCATTATTGTTTCATGATTAAATCACTCTTCTACAGTAAGCCTGCAGCTAACTAACAGAAAGAGAAGAGATACCCCACCACACTCCACAAACCATGAAGGATAATTTTTTTGAGCTAACTTAGGAAATCAGACAAGGAACAACTTATAATGCAGTTGAATGGCAACAATTATGAACAATAGCCCGGAAGTGAAGACGAAAGAAGAGGCTAAGTTTGAGTTGGCTAGCAGCTAGCTTGCGAAATTCTTTCAGACACCTAAAATTACAGCACATTTGGTCGGTAAACAAGCGAGGTAATAATTCTCGTCTCTCAATAAACAAATGGTATTCGCATCTAGTTCTCCATCTTCAATTCCATCAACTATTCTTAGTAATCTAATGCTGTCCAAAGACATAATGGAGTCACTAAGTGAACCATAAGAACAGGACTCGAACACAAGCCACTAACACAAATGCTGATGCTGGAAAGTTGACTCGACTTTTACAAGTGGAAGATACCATGGGAGCTTACTAGCATGGGGACAAAGGGATTGCATCCGTCAAAACCTTGTGAGATTCACCGATAGCTGCTCTCAGAAAAACGGATTCATTGTGGAGGTTCGCATAGCGGCGAGTAGGCCTAGATCATTCCACAGATGGGTATACTATCTACGAGCTCAAAAAAGGAGACGCTAAGAAACTCAAAGCAGCAGCCAGCAGGGGGATTTATGGTATTGTTGTATTAGAAAGTGATAGAAGCATCTAAAATAGAATACATAACTAGCCCTTCACAATCTTACTTTAAGACTGAAGCCTTCAACAGGTTAAGAGTCGAGACATCAAGAGCTCTGTATTCTTAAAGATTTCACCAAGAAATATATCCTCACTCAACGGGGAGTAAAAAGCTAGGTCAAGCAGGATCTTACCTGTGGAGCAAAAACATAGGCCAAAGTTCCAAAAACAGCACCTCCCACGAGTACACCAGCAAAAAAGTCACCCGCACCACTACCACCACTTCTACCATCACTGGTAGAGAGGAACAGAAAAGAATCAGATTGAAGGCAGAGGATGCTCTCTTCTAAAGCAAGACAGATAACCATGCATAATCAAGCAAACTTTTGACCCCTAACCCTTGGCAGTAAATTAAATAATTGGTAAGCAAATTCCACATTAATTTATTATACAATTAAGATTATCTAGAATGAATAAACATTTCTATCTGTCGCAACATGTCCACGCTTTCACAATAGAAGGAAGCATCCTGCAATGTAGATGATGAACTATTTTTCTGTTAACTACCTGGGAAAAAATTGGAACCACGAAATATATGTAACCTTTGTTCCCCCCTATTACATAGGGCGAGGTGCATGTGTCATGAATACCTATACTCAGCAGAAATGGCTGATCTGCGTCTAGCAGGCAAGCGAAGTGTATTTGGGGTTCTTCTCCCGAACAAGCAGCGATTCCGAAGTGGAAGTTCACATACGTTGAGATGAGATCTACCTGCAATAACATCATAAACAGAATCCAAACCCTCGTACAGCCCACCTATGCCGCCATAAACTGCTGGAAATCATACAAGTAATTCACAATAAGATCCCTATAACAAATCTATGGCCCGAGCTTTCCGATCTAATGGACAGAAACAAGTACTTCCTCTTATCCAAAAAAAAAATACTACTACTCCATAATATTTGATACCATAGACACAAGTCAACATGCATTTCAAAAAACTCCATTGTTCCACTAGACGCAACAATTTCTTAAACAACGCGGAAAAATACATAACCTAAACTACGAGTCTACGATTACCAAACACATTACACTCTCCCACGACGCAAGTTCAATTCAACAATCACTCTTCCCAACAAACGTTACACTTACCTCGGGACACTCACAGTTAACTTCAAGGTCCTAACTAAACCTGTTCCGTTCCCCCGAGTCAATAAACCCTAACACAAACCGACTGAGTCTCCGACTCGCACCACCACAAAATCCAATCAAATCTCACATCAATAGAAGATAAATCCCAAACGAGAATCACTGTTTAGCTAGTATCGGCACAATCGGACCTCAAGCCCTAGATGCTATCGATTCGATGCAGTACGGGTTTTCATTTCATGCATGAAGTACATTAGAGATTAGAAGCAAAGGGAAACTGAGAGAGAGAATTGATTGCCTGAGATGAGTGGGAGAGGAGCGGATGTGGTGGTCACCATTTTTGGGGACGAATGAACAGTGAAGCAGTGATGATGGGCCAAGGGACTCGGTCAAGAGATACTGACGATGTTCTAATTGGAAAAATTAAGATACTTAATTATCAGTCCGTTCTACAAAAGACGTACAGTAACAGAAGCAGTTTGATTTTGTATATTTGTTGCAGTAGATTTTGTATCGTGGTATTGGATGATCAGATGCTGTCATATGTAAATTTACGGTCAATAATTAATCATAATAAGAGAAGTAAGTATTTGTATTTATGCGACCTTATGTCAGAATGATTGATATTATTTAAATTAAAAATAAATTTCATTAACTTAACATTATTTCAATAGGATGAAGACGATATAGTTAATTTTGAATCATATTTTTTTTTATAAAATAATATTCCATCATCTCAATATTAGGTCAGTTTTTCATGCAGAAGTTACAAGTCCGAGAAGTTTGATAGATATATATTTTGTTACATTTGAATAGTCAAGCAAGTCCAATGATTGGGGCATTTAGGTTGCCAAAATTATAATATAGCAATAGCACATCACATGTTGACTCCTAGTCTGGATTTTTATTGTTTAAAGTGTGGGTTTAGCTATGTGGCTCGCTATATTTGGTAAGGAAAATGTCATTGGCCTTTTGTCATGTAAGAGCAAGTCCAATGGGATAATCAAATGGGTAGTCATTGCAAATTATAACAATAATCTCTGAATGAATCACTCCAATGGGATAGTTTTTTTTTTTCTTGTTAAAATTTGCAATCACCAAATCAATTGCCATATTTGGCGCAAGATAGAGCAAAAGTCATTTTTTCACATTCTTAATCTCTTTGACAAAAAGCTCAAACATACAAAAAGAAATTTTTAGCAAATACATATGGCAGTTTTCTCACGACATATCAACTGATATTACAAAAATATAGAATGACATGGTTGGAGTAATATTGGCAATGTAACGTCTCAATTTTCCTTAACATATTAATATATAATAATACAAATGACGTCATTCTTGTGTCTCAACATCCCAGATAGGTAAAAATTACTTAACCGATTTAAATATAAAAATAAATAAAATACATTTAGACATAAACCAATAATGTTATCTAATATAACAAAAACTCCTCATTTATTATATATTTTATTTAATCCATAATTATAATACAGTAGATGCATATTATTATCATAACTTATACAGCACCTGCTCGTAGTCTCTAACACCTAAAAACACAAGGAATAGAAAAAACATAGAAAAATTATAATCGTGAGTTATATAAGTTCAATAACGTATCAACCACCTTATTGGGACTAAACGAGAGAATAAGGTAAAAAAAAGAGAAAAATGACCACTTAGGTCCTTTGTTCCAATACTCTGAAACTATCATGTAAATCCAACATTCATAATTATCATCTTAAAAACACAGTGAAGACAGATAATAGATATCCTCAATGTTATAATTGTGGCTTTAACGAGACTTATTCAATTTAAACTTATCATGTTTTATTCACCTTTAGCAAAAAGGATATCCGTGAAAAGGGATCGACCAAACCGGAGTCTAGGGTCTTCTATAGTGAAGTTTCCCTCGTACCAAAATGACATCACAAGATTGATGAAAGAATATCAGCACCAAATTAGCTTCGAACCTCCCTTTTCCTAATCTCGGACGACCGCCTCTATATCGCCGAAGTTTTGCTGGACCACCTGGAGCTTTCCCCAACGTCTCGAATAGCAGTAGAATCAACAGCGGGCCATGGACGGGCCTAATCAGGTTGTAACCTGTTTCGTGACATCTTACCCATTGAGTTCTTCGTGGATTATCTCATCGGGAGTACCTACAACGGGAAGTCAACAGCGGGTCAGCGGGTCCTTAACATGTCTCGCTTCGCGTTGTCCTTTAAACTCGTCGTGGATCATCTTGAGGTAACCTAACCCTTTCTCCGATCCCTAAAGCGTGATTGATATGTTATGTGGGTACGATTTGATAATGACGAAGGTCGGGGATGTTGGATAGTTTAAACGATGTCACCTGAAGAACGAGGAAATGACAGGGTCCTTTCATTATACGTTATGTTCGTCGTGAAAAATATGTGTAGTTTGACTTGAAAGTGAGTGAGGATGCTTAATAATAGTTGATAAATAGACACACATATATATAAATATGACATACTTCGATATTAAACGAAAAGGATTACGATTGAAAGTCTTAATAAGTCATTGAAAATTTTCATATTGTGAGGGAACACGTGCCGTGTTATTATGGGCAATAAATCTTTTCCCAGATTGTGGGGGAACACGGGCCGCGTCAAGTGAAAACGATTCCATCCTTCAAGCTGCACGGGCCGTGTTATTTAATGCTCAACGATATGGCCCGTATTGCTTAATAAATTTGCAATCACTAGGGCATTTCAACCAAACTTCATCATAATCTTTTTCAAACATCTTTGCACGCATGAGACATCATAGGAATCAATAGTGTTGTCATGAAAAACCTGTTGTTCTGTATCAATCCCTGAACATTCTAATTGAATCGTGTTGGTTGAGTCGTCGTGACGGGCAAATGTTGGACTAACTAGGGAGAAGAAAAGGAGTGACTTGTACTTTTTATGTGCACGCAACGATACTGCGATGTAGTGGATGGCTGGGCCACTGGGTAACTTCTGCAAACGACCCAAATATGTCAATCGGTTCTACCTAACCCATTAGATCATGCCTATAAAAAAAAAGATAAAAAAGGAAAATATGTTTGAGAAAGGCTTGCCCCGTCAATTGTTAGATTCCCATGGTTTTCGTCAAAGTTATCGGGCTCATGTTTTTTCTTCAAAGTTTAGTCTTGTGAAGTCATGTCCTTAATTATCAATTAATAACGCAAAAGAAAGGACATATACAATGGATATAATGTAATTATTAAGACACATAAATTTATTATAATATTATTGTTTAACTAATATGGCATAAGTATATATTTTCTTTTCCTTACTTCCTTTCGAGGTTTTTTCAGGGGTTCTTCACGATTTACCATAGTTGATGAAGAACCCCCTGAAAATCGAACTTTTCTTCCTAGATTACTGAATTTTTTGTTAACGGATTAAGGGTTTTATTTTCAGGTGCGGGTTGAAATTAAGTTGGAATGAGTTAAAGCAAGGTTGCATTGCATCTAGAATGTTATACTTAGTCATAAATAATGTGATAGCTTAATAATAATTGTTGTAAGATAGCATGTAATATTTTTGTTGTTGGGAAAATGATCTATAATCTGCTAGCTTCTAGAAGATGATTGTATAACATTCCAATTACTGAAAGATGCGATGTATAATGTTTTGACAACTGAAAAGTGTATAGTAAAATAACTTTATAACTATCTTTTGAAAATATAATAGTATGTATAAGTAGTTCCCTTAAATATTATATCTAAAACTCGATGGAGTTGGTTGCCCTTGTTATGGATTGTATCTATAGCGGTATAACGCCAGGTGTCAGTTGAGCTTGAAGTCGGGGAGTTATAACAACACAAATGACGGACATAATATTTTTTGCGTTTTATTCCATGGAATGATCTCACCAATTATGAATTTACACTCATTTACTCACTCATCCTTTTTATATCAGTAGTCAATGTATAACACAAATACACACATCATCTTTTCACGTCACACAGTATTTCTAATCAGCATTTTACGTTAGTCACATTTAATGAGTACGTCCAAAAACTGCAATGCATATTATTATACTCACGGTATAATAATACGCATTGTCACACATAATAAATCTAAACGTTACCTTCTTACACCGCTTTCCACACGCACGTGTTTGAATTTTGCTTTATGTGTCAATAAGCAGCATCTCTAACTCCTATAACTTAGTAGGATTCACATATTAATATATTCCTGATGAATGTTTATTCACGTTACGGAATTAAATATATTTATTAGTACTTCGTGAAAACACGTCATATTAATATTATGAGGTGATGCTGAGCTTTGTATAAGTCCTTGATACTTATTTTGATTGTTTATGATGATGATTTTATATATTGAATATCAATAAAGATATTTGTGAATATTTGAAGTTATTTTGAGGTCAAAATGATCGTCCCGATCGAGAAGGTTCTGAGATAGCATTACAATCTCTTAAAAGAGTGTTCCGACCTCTGAAACGAGCTTTTCGACCTCAGAAATGAGTGTCCTAAATTCTATCCAAATGCTCACCAGAGCAGACCGTATACACTTTGGGAGAAGGAGAGACAACTCTAATTGTGGGAGTATATGTTGATGACCGCCTTGTGACAGGAGGCAACACTGGAGAAATCAAGATCTTCAAACAACAAATGATGACAGAATTTGAGATAAACGATTTGGGACTTCTCTCGTACTACCTAGGGATTGAGGTTGAGCAAAAGGAAGGACGGATAAAGCTGAAGCAGTCAGCTTATGCCTAGAAGATATTGTCACAATTCGGGATGGTTGATTGCAATGCCACCAAATATCCGATGGAGTCCAAACTACACCTGCATAAAGATTCACAAAGAGTTCCCGTGGATGCCACAAGTATAGGTACATCATTGAATGTCTCAGGTATCTTCTACACACATGGCCAGATCTCTAATTTGTCGTTGAGATGACGAGCAGGTATATGAAGAGGCCCACTGTCATGCATCACAAAGTTGTGAAACAGATTCTTAGATACTTAAAGACAACAATTCACTATGGTCTTGTCTATGTGAGAGATCACCATTAAGAAGCACTAATCGGTTACACGGACAGTGATTTAGCCGATGAACACGATCGAAGAAAGAACACTTGTGGAATGACTTTCTACATTAATGAAAGTTTGGTGTCTTGGAATCCACAGAAATAGAAAGATCGTCGCATTGCCATCATGCAAGGCCGAATTCATGACAGTCATAGCAGCGATATGTCAAACTCTATGGTTGAGGAACATGCTCAGTGAACTAACAAAGACAGAGCCAAGAACCAGTGAGGCTCATGGTGGACAACAAGTGTGTCATATCCTTAATGAAGAATTCTGTGTTTCATGATCGCAACAAACACATAAAAACAAAGTTTCACTTCATTAGAGAATGTATGGAAAAAAGACAGATTATGGTGAAGTTCGTGAACACCGGAGAACGACAAGCTGACGCACTAACAAAGTCATTATCAGATGTTAAACTAGTTACTTTATATCATTTGATAAATGTTCGTGATCTTAAATCATATCAGAATTAAGAGAAACATATGAGTCGATAATGAACCATGAGCAGAATAGATAGTTTCGTTAGACACGATTTCATTAGGTTGAGTCATGTAATCATGTCTATCATGGTCCTTATTTTTTTTTCTTTAAATTTCTGCCACGTGTAATGTAGTCAGTGAAAAGGCAACAAGGAAAAGGCGCTGTCTCCTATTTTCCTCATTTTCTCTCCCTTATCGTTTCCCAAATCCATTCTTCTTCCACTGCCACCAAACCCGGCAACCACCACGACACACCGCCGTCGCACTATCACCACCATCAACCAAGCAACACCGAGGACCGATCCCGGCCACCCAGCCCCGAATGCGACCCGAAGAGCCGGTTCGGTCTCAATCGAAGCCACCACGCACCACCAACGCGCATCGCCGTCGTCTACAGTCCAAAGCCAAGGTGAGCCCGGATCCGGCCATACCCCGACCTAAGAGATGGTATCCGGCCACCCATAGGTCTGGTCGCGTTCTCCATCAAGCTCACAAACCTGTGATCCGAGTGGAAATCCGAGGCGGAGGCAGCGGCTAACATCAGTTACCATCATATACAAAACCACCCATACCGAACTCAGATCATATATCATGACCACAACACCCACAGGAGCCACACTCATCTCACACAACCACCGCCCTATCTTATTCATCCAATCGCCAACATTACATCTCTCATCCCACAAGCACCCGCGAAGGAATACTTGTCGAGGATCGAGACTCGAGTACTACTCCTTCGCGGGTAAGAAGACGAGGGCGAGGAGTGTGAGGGGCGAGAGTGTGGGTGTGGTCGAGATGGTGGATGGACGGACGACGGAGGAGCTGAAGAAAGGGATAGCGGAGCTGTACGATGAGTCGTCTGGGGTTTGGGAGGATATCTGGGGTGAACATATGCATCACGGGTTTTATCCACTGGATGGGGTTGTATCGCTGGATGATCACAGGGATGCGCAGATCAGGATGATCGAAGAAGCGCTGAGATTCGCGGGTGTTTCAGGTATGGATCCTGTGATGCGAATAATGAAATGTTATTCTGATTCTTCTGATGATCATTTAGCAATCGTGTTGGAATGGTTTTGGTATTGTTATTGGATCCATGTCGCATTGGGGTAATGTGTGTCGTGTGAATACCCAATAGAGTTGCCCCGTGAGTGATAGTATCAAGTTCGAATCCTGCTATCCTTTTATGCTCGATGTGGAGTCCGATAGTGCATTGCTCTTGATCGTGTCCCATCATGGGAATTCGAAGAAACGTGACGTTCTGGTATATAGATCTTCTACATTTTTGTGATTTGGGCTATATGCATAATCCAAATGAGAAGGGTTCCGTAAGCAGCAGTCCGGCGAGAGGAGTTTGTTGTTTATTCTAGTTTGACTAAATTCTGGATGTTAGGATTCTAACATCTGTTGCTCCCTCCGTCCAAAAAAAAATTACTTAACAATTTTCTATATTTGTCCGTCCAACAAAAATTGAAACACTACCATAAAAGAAAAGTTTGTCATCAATATTACCCACGTATTCTAACTTTTATTTAATATCAAATCATCACACCTCACTATTATTTCTCTTCATTTCTTCTTCCTCTACTCTCCTCTCCATCGCAATATTCCAACGACATAGTAGTCTTTACATAAAAGTCAACAAACACATTAATTCCCATGCATGGTCCTCATGTTGCTATTATTCTTGGACCTGGGACTACCGTTTTTCCTGTTTTGATGATTTAGAAATATGTGGCAAAGGTGAGCCAAAGATAGGCAAGCTGTTAAAATAACTTTGTCAGTATTCTATTGAAGTAGGTGAAAGCTGGGTTAGAAAGCCGTAAGCAATCCATGTGCCGTGGATCTTATTGCTGTTGGTTCATCTTGTTCTGCTGAGATGTGTATTTTTCACATAGGCGACTCCTTGTAATTTTCTCCAAACTGATTGCATTTTTTTGATGGTATTGATTTGATAATAGATGATCCAAGCAAGAAGCCTCGGAGCATTGTTGATTTCGGATGTGGAATAGGAGGGAGCTCTAGATATCTAGTGAAGAAGTACGGCGCCAGCTGCCAAGGCATTGCATTGAGCCCTGTCCAAGCTCAGAGAGCTCAAGCCTTGGCTGATGCACAAGGATTGGGAGACAGGGTATGGAACTAATTTGTTTTCCAAGTTTGCTGCAAAATGGGATTTTAATTCAACTCAATACACAGCAGTTGATAATTTTGCAAGTTTTCCTAGTAAGTCTTCCGACCTAGGAGTTTTTGCAAAAATTCTCTTTATTTTCGGCATTAAACTTTATGAGGAAATAAGGTGCGCTTTGTTTGATTAAGCTTGTCGGACAGCTCATTTTTGTGAAAATTCTTTCTGAAATCATTTGCTTGGTAGGTTCCTTTTCAAGTCGCAGATGCTTTAGCACAGCCATTTCCTGATGGAAAATTTGACTTGGTTTGGTCCATGGAGAGTGTTGAGCACATGCCTGACAAGAAAAAGGTTCTTCTTCGCCTCCTACTAGGAATCACTGAATCAGCTTGCTTAAAAATGCGTATCCTTGATTGTAATTAACGATGTCCGCTTATACTTCAATTGGCTTGAGTTTTCCTGCAGTTTGTGAGTGAGCTGGCCAGAGTAGCGGCACCCGGAGCAACCATCATAATAGTAACACGGTGCCACAGGGATCTCTCTCCTTCTGAAGAAACTTTGCGGCCAGAGGAGAAGCAACTGTTGGACAAGATATGTGATTCTTATTATCTTCCAGCTTGGTGTTCTACCGCTGATTATGTTAAATTACTCCAGTCGCTCTCCCTTCAGGTCCGTATATGACAAAATCTTTCCACTCCTGTCATTTTTCCTATATCTGAAAGAGTATCTTAGCCCATTTTGCAAGCATGGATGAAAACTTAGGAGCATTCAAACTGCAAGACTTCCCGTCTAAAAAGAAACTCAGGAGCATTCCGACCTCTTTTTGAGGAAGGATTTAATTGAAGCTTTTGGACACAACTTTCTTATTGAAATCAATATGAAACTGATGCTAATTTATTCGATTTCATGAACTTTGTTCTGCAGGGCATCAAGTCAGCGGACTGGTCTCAATATGTTGCGCCATTCTGGCCTGCAGTCATACGATCAGCATTCTCATGGAAGGGCCTGACATCCCTTCTGCGCAGCGGTGAGTTCTACTGATAAATTTGCAGGCTGAGATAAATTTGGCTTGAAACAGGTAGATCAGCTAGGAAGCTTCTTTAGATGAGCCTGTTTTTACATCCTCGTATGATTTTCACGAGAAGCATTGATTTGATCAGGCTTGAAAACCACCAGAGGAGCGCTGGTGATGCCGCTGATGATTGAAGGATACAAGAAGGACTTGATCAGGTTGGCTGTTATTACTTGTCGAAAGCCTGCTTCGTAAAGCTGAGCTTGCTTAAAAGGAGGATCGCACTTGCTGATATTACTTGGTCATTGCTCTTCCACGGTTGATAAACCTTAATCCAATATAAAATCGATCCCTTCAGACTACCTATTTGTCGTGCTTCTCAGACGGGCGAATGTACTTTCCCACGTCTTCAACAAAGATGATTTCTAATTTTTGTACCAGATTCATCAGTAAGTGTTCGATTTTACGAGCATCTTTGGTTGGAAGATAAGATGTGCAAGTGCATAGGCAGCTTTCGCACAGTCCTCATCTGCACATCTATTTGACTCGGACATGCTGTGGATGCTATGGAAAGGTTTCCGTCAATCCGTCCTCTAATCTCCAATCCTTGAATCATGTGGTACACAACCTGCATACAAATTGATCTGTACCTCCACTCCGTGGATATGAACGAGTTAAACTACTCCAATGTCACTTGAGATAAGAGAAAGTGGAACAATGAGATCACAAAACTCGTACAATCTCCAATTCTTTGAATCGATTTGAATACAACAGTTGGAATCACTGATTGTGGAAACAGAGCGCAGGATCTCATCATGCTATGTAATACAACTGGATCGGCAACGTATTTTGGCTACGATGAACATCCCAACCCATATCCTTAATCAGAGACAAATGTCTCCATATTTAGCTTCTCTCTATAAGCTCTGTCTGCAGCCTCCGGTGTCTCTAACTATGCAATGTAATGTGTAAGGAATTTCAACACGAACCGCCACGGGCCTGTTAGCAGATAATGGGCAATATGTTCACTTTCAAGTTGCAGCCATGTCTTGCTCCACTCGTCAAGGTGGTTCACCATTATCCAAATCTTCCATGACTCTCGGCTCAAGGTTGAACTTGTCAAGGACTCAAGTTTTCCATGACTTCGATGCCTTCTCGGTGGGTTATCTTATGAACATATCCTGCACCACCAAGAGAATCATGAACTCAGACTCAGTAAAATGAACAAAAAGGCAAGGCAGAGCCATATCACTGCATATACAGTAGAAGTGCACCCTCTAGCGATCACTATCCAATACAAAGACACAAAGGCACTTAAGCCTTTATATTGTGGGTAATTCAACAGGTTTTCAAAAGAAAAGCTATGTGAAAATGATGTTGCACAAACTAGGGGCATGCTTTTCCCCGAAAAAAGAACGCCCAAGCCGAAAACTTAGTGCAGTGATACAGCACAAACCATGCCCAAAGTGTGTCTGCTCCATCGGACATCGACGCAATCTGCCCAAAATGCATATGCTCTTGTGTAAATTGGTACGATAAGCCTAAAGTCGATCAGTGCACAATCTGCACTGTATCAGTTCTTATGATAACTCAGGACTTTGGGACATGCTCAATATGCACACGAGAGCAATGCACATAAGAGCAGTGCACATATTGCACCAGCTTAGCACATAATTGAGAATAAAGAAGACACTATCAGCAAGATCATTGAATCTCCAGTACTACAATTTCTCGAAGCTGCATTCAGCTTACTTGACATAGTAGAACACGACCAACTGACCAAGACATGATCTAATACAATGCACTTCAACATTCATTACAATGAACTGCAAGAATGACTAAACAAGGTAAACTACATATATAAGCACAAAACAAAGTTGGAAAAACTACATTCGGATAGAAGACTACAGGAAACCAGGAAATGGAAAAGAACAGTCGAGAGTAGTACCGACTCCAAGGCACGGTATGCACTTGGTGATGGTCTCTTTCCCCCTTTTGCTGTAGTAACTCACTAATCCTGACCCTTGGCACCGCCGACACGGACCAGTCCACTCATAAACCACTCTCTTGCAATCATCCTACAGTTCTCAATTACCCAAACAAAGAGAAGCAAGAAGGTGTAAGCTCTGTGAAATTCTTAATGCGACTGATTAGTGCCAACTTGATAGATTACCAAAAGTGAATCAGGTCCAGACTCACACTCTATAAAGCACCGATACTTCTTGGGAGGCGACATATCCGTGTCCGATACTTGTCGGACACTGACACGCGGGGGAAACGCCTGCGATACGTCTCCCACACGTATTAGAGATAAGGGATGCTCAATTTTTAGATTTTTTCTGGAGGACATGCGAGGGACAGTCCGGGACACTCCATCGACACTCCGGAAAGAACACGGAGGAGAAAGAAAAAAAAAAGGTTTTAACTATTTTAAATAAATAAATAAAAAGTAATAAAACATTGTAATAATCAAATAAAAATTTATATATATGACTCCAGTCAGAGTCATATCGTTTTTTAATTATTCTAAACAATTTTAATGTATTGATATATTAGGACTTAAAATTTAAAAAAAAAAAACAAGAAAACAAAGAAAAAACTTTTTATCTACCAACAACAACAAGGCATATAACAATCCTACAAATGAGATATACATATCCATAGTCAGGGTGAGTCTCCGAATCATCCCCCAATGAACTCTCCCGATCGAGCGACCACTCCCGCCTCTTCGCCGAAGTTCCCTTCAAATCCTTCCCATTACCGCCCACAACCACCACCGCTCTAGACCCGCTGCCGCCAGGAGTCACCACCGCGGCAGCATCGCCGTGGCGAGAAATGGAGAGACGAGCGGATGGGAGGGAGAAAGAGGGATGAGAACGGCGACGAGGAAGAATGCGTGGACTGTGCACCGGGCACGAGAACGGAGAGAGGATGGTGAAGACTGGTGTGGATGGAGAAGGGATGGTGGAAGGATGTGATGGGAGCATTTGGACGGTGAGTGGATTGGCGAATGGCGACTGTGGATTGGAGTTTGGTCTGTGTTTTGGGTGTGTGCTGCAGCAGCATTTTGGAACGAATCTAATATTACTCCAGTTTTATTTATTTTATAATAATTAAATATGATATAAATTTTTTATAAATTTATTATGAAATACTAATAATTAGATAAGTTATATATTTTAATTTATTATATATTATGAAATAATCAAATGTGATTTGATATAAAAATAACATTTATATTCATGTGTATAATATATATATATATATATATATATGATCAAATATTATTTTAAAT
>LIEC01006344.1:0-18842 GCA_001925005.1 Drosera capensis
ATATCTTCTGCTTCTACCCTCAGCTCAGACGCTTCAAACAAACTCATTAGCCCTTGTATGTCTTCGCTAAGTTCTGGTCTGAATTTTCCATTTTCATTCTTGAATTTGACGAACATATCTGTTCATGGTCGCACGCCATGATATCAGCAATTCTTTTTTTTAGAAGAGCAACTTTTTGTTTTAACAAATTATTGAAATGGTTTCTAAGTTATATATTTACTAACAAATTCCTTACCTGCAGAGACACAGTATCCTTCTTGTCTCAACAGCCGAAACCGAAGAGCAGTCTCGTAAAGAGCAGCACTATGTTCTGCTCCGACACATAACTTATGGTACTGCCGATCCAAGATTGCTTTGATCTCCCCTTTAAAGTAATACTCGATTCCTAGCCGCTGGATAGCATCAACCAAGGGCAGTCCTTCCAAGGATTCATGTCTATAACTTTTCATCAAAGCATTGCTTATCTTCTTGATGGCACTTTCTTCGTATGTTGTCTGCAAGAGCAAAAAGAACGCCCTATGATGAAAGTATTATTTTCAATACTTGAAAATGGCGAACAAGATCTATTTGCATCTCTTAAAAATAATAAAGCAAAGTCTGCGTGTTCTTATGGGGGACAATGATGCCAACCTTCTTTTTCTCAGCAATATTCCAGTTGGTGGCAGCGAACATGGTCGAAATTTCATCCGGACTCATCTTCGTGATATTCGGCTTCTTGACAGGGGGAGGTCGGAGAACTCAGTTCAGGAAATCTATAGGCGTTTGTGTGAGTTACTTTGGTTGTGATGGTCCTTAATTTTTAAACAACTTCTTTATATAGGAGGATTTCGTTTGTACTTCTTCGTGTTTTTGGACGCGTAAAAGCTACTCTTCTTCGTGTGTGAGTATTTTGTTTTGTCTATGTGGTTCCACGGAGTAGTTATCACTGTGGGATGGACGGTTAAGTAGCCAATCAAAATTCACACTGAACTACCAGCTTGCTGATCTTAGCCCCAAATTTCATGTGGAAAATTAAATTTGAATTTTAGCACTAGATAAATCAGTCAAAATATGACAAAATGACAAACTAACATTATTATAACAAGTTATAAGATTCCTTGTATGATTTGTGTGCTCTATTCTATGTTTTGGTACTTCGTTTGGCATGATAACAACATTTTTCGTTTTTCGTTGTTTTATTTTCTTTCAATTTCCAACACTGTTAATAAAACTAGAATATTACACGCTTGAGATGGAAGATTTAAACCCACACTAAGCTTAAATTATACTTAACTATATGTTAAGATTATCGACTATTTCACGTCCTCCATCGAATCCCTGACTTCCTGGAATCACTGAGCACGGGCAGTAGGCCATGCTGCACGCCATGCTTGGAGGAGCACTATGAATGACCCCGACAGGCCGTGCACCTCGAGGCCTTGTCTGCGAAGGTTAGGTTTATTAAATCTTTTCCGTAATGGGTGGATATGTATAATCCTATAACCGGTCAATCTGAAGTGTTAAGTTTTATCTAATACGATATATAATCCTCTTTTCACATAGTGGCTTACATCACGGTTTGTGGTGATGTATATTGTGCGTTTTTCTTTCGTTATTCGGGTTTTTTCTGTTAGTTTATGTGTCGTTTAGTGTTTATTATCTCGATCTATTATCTTCAATCTTTTTGTTAGACATACAAAAACCCATCTCAAAATTTAGATAAAAACTTGCATTAATATAAATAGATAATGGACATCTCCTTTTATTATCAATTGATTTTGAGAGTGAACCTTATGTTTCTACATGATATCAGAAAAAGGCCTACACGTGTTGAACTAAGCGTCACACGTACTCCACGTCATCCGATTTCTAGTCCATGTTTCAAATCCCAAAAAAGACATTCACGTTAGGAGGCGTGTTAGAGATACTAAATACACATTATAATTTAGATAAAATATACACAAATATAAATAGATTATAGACCTCTTCTCTTATTGTTTTTATACCTTTCACTACCAACTTTTCTAAAAGCTCAATTACGCACTTGATTTTATAACCAAGCGTTCGTATCTAGACAAGTATCAAGTTATCTGTGTGACATTGTATCCCTTGTAGAATTTTTTTCTTGAACTTCGTGTCTGCTCCGTCAGGGTTTTAATAATTCAATTTTCAAAATTGAAACTAAATGATGATTAAATGATCCTTATATAAATCCTAAAAATCTAAAATTACGAAAATATCCTAAAATAAAAATTGAAAAATAAATTCGCCTAAACCGTGTCTGAAACCACTCCGACTGGCTAAAAAATATGTTGATTTTGTGGGGAAAACAATGAGTTTTGATCTCCTCGTCGTTTTGCATGGATCGATCAAGTTTCGTCGTGTTTTTTGACACTTGTGATTTTTTAAGAGAATATTTGAGGCAAATCTTCACGAAGGATATTTACATGATTGCACTTGATTATCTTCAGTTTTTTCACTATAAGCTTTTCTAAAAGCTCAATAAAGGGCTTGATTTTATAATCAAGTATCCCTATCTAGACAAGTATCAAGTTATCAGTGTAACATTGTATCCCTGGTAAAATTTAGATAAAATTTACATCAATATAAATAGATAATGGATCTTTTTTTTTATTATCAATTGATTTTGGAAATAAACATCATATTTAGTTCTATAGACCAAATTTGTCAAAGTGCAAATAAGCCATGGAAAGAGACTCGAGAGATACTTGGGATTATCATGGATTCCTTGTTATTCTGTATTTGTGTGTTTCAAGTACTTCCCACGTATTTCAAGTACTTCCCACGTAGTCACCGTCAATTCTAGAACGCAAACACAATGATGTTCTTAAAACCATGACAAATGCGAAACACGCTGTTCGGTGGCTGTTTTAATTGCTTCAGCTAGACAATGATAGCACTCCCACTCCCACTCCCACTCCCACTCCCTTTTTGAACCTTTGTATCTTTGTAGGTTATTTGAGACTGATGGTGATATGAGACTATTTGAAGCACTCTCAACCAAGACAACCTCTTAAGGGAGAAAAATGGGAATCACGTTTTTTGTGTTTTTTCATAGGAATCTTATATAAAAGATCAAGATTCAACATCTCTTAAAAACGTTATTAAATAGTCTATCTTATATTAATAAATAACATATGAAAGATAGAATCAATGCCGTGCTTCAAAAATGTTATTTAGACGTAAGATATCGCCTTACCAACATCCTGCACTTGGCCTAAAATTGAGAGAATATTTGAGACAAATCTCCATTTTAAATCTGTGTAGAGCATTGTTCGGTGGCTGTTTTAATTGCTTCAGCTAGACAATGATAGCACTCCCACTCATTTTTTGAACCTTATATCTTTGTAGATTATTTGAGACTGATGGTGGTATGAGACTATTTGAAGCAGTCTCAACCAAGACAACCTCTAAGATAGAAAAATGGAAACCACGATTTTTGTGCTTTTTCATAGGAATCTTAAATAAAAGATCAAGGATTCAACATCTCTTAACGACATTATAAAAAAATCTATCTTATATTAATAAATAACATATGAAATATAGAATCAATGCCGTGCTTCAAAAACGTTATTTAGATGTAAGATATGTCGATTTGCCTTATCAACATCCTGCACTTGGCCTAAAATTGAGAGAATATTTGAGACAAATCTCCACCAAGGATATTTACATGATTGCAAGCCTAATTGTCAAAAACACATTTTAAATCTGTGTAGAGCATTGTTGGGAAGGTCGAAAACTGACAATATCTTAATAATGGGAGTGGGACGGCATGAGATTTTAGCAAAAATTTATAGTTTTAGATTTTTAAAATTATATTATGCTTTCTTTTCGATTTATTTCAATTTTAAAATTAGGATGATATCTATAGAATATTCTAGATTTATTTTCATTATAAATAGATATGTTGTTTGAGATGTTCCTAGATGTTTTTGATTAATGGAAATTACGTAGAGATTATTCTCTCTTCTCCCCTTGTAGGGTTTGAGGCCTATAGAACTATAATCTAGAATTATTACCCTTCCGTCCTGCATCATTTCCTCATAATTCAGAGCATTGAAGCTTCTGGACATAAGAAAAAGGAGTCTGTTAACATCTTGAAGCTATCTGAGGCACTCAATGTGGTTCCCTTCGCTCACCAAGATAAACAATGAGTTTCATGTTCTGTCCGTGGTTCGGATTAGCAGTGCCGCAATGGGTTAATATTGACATTTATGCTGATAAAAAAGGATTATAGAGATTGAAATATTGAATTCAGTTTCAAATCAGCAACTGTGCATCCGAGCTTTTCATCTCCCTAATAAGAAGAGAATTTCTACATAGGATTATGTAGAACCAATCACTAATTTTTCAGCTCAGATTCCAAATCCTGAAATGAAACTTGGTACTCGAAGATGTTGTAGTTAGACTCTGACTCGAAAGGCGCAAATGAAAGTGACTAACCGTAGGATGTCATTATCTTATGAGTTGAAATGCAACATCCGCGTCAGCCTTACGAAGAAGAACGTAGACAAAAAACGTAAGACACGTGGTTTTTAAGGTTTCACTAGCTACTATTCATGTCTCTGACCACTTTTTGAATTGATACGTTAGAAGTGACATATCACTCATCGGTGTCGATTGCTCGGTTTACTGGAATCATAACCATATACTATACAGGACATTGTTGCTTTCTAAAATTCATATATTTTTCGTTGCTAAACCTCTTGGAAGTTTGAAACTTTATCGTTTTGGCTACTAAACAAGACTAGCTAGTATAATAAAAGCGAGCATCAACTGTTAGAATATTTCATTAAATGACCCTAGTGATACGGTTTAATATTTAAATGGATACTAAATCTTATTAATAAAAAAAGATTTTATTGAAGATATGTAACAATCCACTAAACTCACGTTAATGAAACATGATTTATGAAAAAGAGTGGGGATTTTTCTTATCCAGTTTTATTTACCACACAAAAAATTAGTCATTTGAAGGTGAGACACTATATTCATTTTCCAAAGAAATAGGATGTGAAATCCTTTTTCCAAGAGTGACTTATCCGTTTTAAGTAATAAGGGAGAACCTTTTTAGTAATATCACTTATCTGTTGAATGTTACTCTGATAAATTTTTTTTTCTTCTTCTTCTACAATACAAATTTAATGAGAGACAGATTTATCCCCATGAAAGATGCTTCATCGATGGCTCGGCAACAGTTTTACCTATTCTCTTGTTGCGGATAATGCGTATATTGATGTGCATCAAGGTTGTTCTCGAACATGAGAGGTGGATTTATCCGAGATCTCATGTAAAGCATCACCCACCAGCATATGATGTCCCCATGAGGAGGTGGATGAATGAGAAAGTCTTGCCCGTATACGAACCACATGAGGAGAGCATTACTCTCTTATCCTTCAAATGTACTCCAAATGCATAGCACGAAATATGATTCATACTGCAGTATCGTCTCTGAGAATATTACTGAAAATAAAAAGCGTACAATATTGAAGCATTCTGACTTGAGTCGTGAAACTGACAATAGGAGAAGATAGTCCGTGAAACTGAAAAGAAATACCTTTTACAAAGATTTTCCAACATCCGTTGGAAATTTCCTTGAACTTGTCCTTTATAAGTTGTCACGTATAAAGTGAATTGTAAAAACGGTTTAATACGGTTGTTAAATATATCCGCTGAAGATGTGGAACTTTTTTTTTTTGATTCGTTATTGTTGATCAAGTCTAGAGGTCTTCTATGAATCGCAAAATGCAAATCAGTTCCAAATACATAGCACGATGCTTGGATCATACGATCACATCGGGATATGCATTTGGAGTAAATCCACATTCACGAACTTCAATTCTAGTCTGCATCAATAGTAGTACAGTATTTCCATTTATGGGAGTTGGATGCTGAAATCATAGAACTGCAATCCTTATCTCTCAAGGATTTTCAATTTCACACGGAATGAGTAAAACACCATGTGGGTATGGAGTACTTTTATGGGCGGTATTGTCTTATTCTCAGTAACGATAGCATTGGACATGTAATCTAATCCTCAAACAACTTAGACAATATTGTACATGTAATCTAACCCTCAAACAACTTAAAACATTATTGTACAATCTCAAACCATGTACATATTGGAATACATTGAAACCCTCAAACAGATAACCATACTATTGTTGTGTATACAGTATAACATACACGAGTAATGATCATATATATAACATTGAAGCTCTTCATTTTTTAACTTTGTTGATTAGGGTTTAGGGTTTGTTTTCATAGGGTCTTGATCATGGTATTGGGTTTAGATTTCAGTTTTGAGATATTAATCAGAACATAATAACATTGGAAATATAATCAAACCCTCAAACATATAACAACAATATTAGTATTCCATAAGCAAGTAATGATAATATAAAACATATCGAAGTCACATTGAAACATATCTTTTTTTAATTTTATAGATTAAAATTTTATAACTTACAGTATAAGATCTGGTTGCAATCCCCCAAAATAACCCAAGGGCAACCGATAATCGAACCCACTTCTCCTAGAAAAATCCACAAGCTTTCCTTAGCTTTTGGTTGAGACGAAGCATAAATGATGGTGATGATACACTCTATCCATGAAAACCTCAAATGAGCTAGAGTAATAGACTGAGAATTGAAACAAAGTATTTCATGTTCAGTATCGATTGAACCCAAAAGCACCAAATCCCGTCTGCAAATCCCCTAGCCTCAAAGGCCACGAAATTTGAAAAGGCAGATTTGCAAAGGATTCTATCCGCTCTTTGACGACTACATTTCGTTTCCAATAATGCAAGAAAAAAATGTTTTCCCTGATTAAGCATATCATAAAGAGCTCTGTTGAATTGAGGCGACGCCGCTCCCGACAATTCCACGAAATAATCTTCATCAAATACTAATTGAATTCGCTTCCCCCGAGTCATTGCCCTTATCATCGGTTTCCATCTGTATCTCTCCTAGAGATTGTGGGGCTATCATATCAACTAGTCATCCCGCTCTAAAGATCGTTTCTTGATCTGATTTAGGGATAGCATCCAGCTTGTCTCGCAGGTTTATGAAATCTTGACGGTGCTCACAGTTCTGGTCCGCAGTCGTGAAAGCTTGGGGGTTCTCCGAATAGAACCCTCTATAACCCCTATTCATATTACTCCTTCTTTTATAGCTCTTTGGCATTATCCAAGGGCCGAAAGGACTGCCTTTTGCTGTCTCATCTCTTTCGGGACATCGATTTCCTCCTCCCGGACATTTTTGTTCATCGTTAAGTTAATTTTGGACAATGTTCAATTATGTGTCCAAACTTATCACATTCGAAGCAAATTGAGTGGAGACCCTCGTACTCCATCTGTAAGGGAAAACCATCAACCATAATCTTTGGAACCGGAGACTTTGAGAGGTCAATTTCTACGCAAATTCAAGCAAATCTGCCTCTCGTCGCTTGAAGAGTAGTTAGATAGTGTCTTCCTCAAAATGTTCGAGGGGAATCATAGGGGATCTAGCCCATACCATAGTAGACGTCACCTTCTCTCTTATGGGGTGGAAATTTGGTTTCCACTTTGATATCGTGAGATAATGGCCCAAAACAATCCATGCACCCTGTTCCAGTACATGGGTATAATCCTCCTTTGTGAAAAATCTGACCACGAAATATCCTCCTTCCAGGTCGTTAATCTGACATCCATATTGAAGTCCCCACAGCTCATTGACTCTGTTTTCTAGCACTCGGATGCTGATGTTTCGCCCTAAAAGCTTTAAAATTAGAGCTGTTTTCCATGGCTTTAAAAGGACTATCCTTTTTTCTAAGAGGTATCTCCATAGTCAGAGTTTCCATACCTTCCATCATTAAATTCTCATCAGATTTCCTATTGTTCAGATTTGCTGTAAAATCGACAGCCCACAGATACTCCTCTGTTTCGTCTCCTTCTTCCTCTTGGTAGATCAATAAGCTGCTTGGTCTGTCATTTAGAGTTTGTACGAAGGATCTATTCCCCCAAATTATATTGAACACATTTGGTGGTTCTTGCATCTGATCATCCTAACCATCTAGTCCGTATGCTTGTATTGGTTCTCCTTTGAAATATCTTCTGTGCTTCTTTACACTTCTCTTGAGCTCATCCACTTCTTCCATTGAAGATGAGGAGTCCGTCATGGTCGGCGAGGGTTGAATGCTTTCCCCTTTACAGAGATCACATAGATGGATAGGGATTCTGGTTGGGAGAGTTATACTATACTGTTTGTTGGTTTTTTATCAATTGTCCTTGGAAGTGTTTCTCTAAAGAAAACAAGAAAAAAAATAAGAAAAAAATTAAAAAGAAAGAAAGTAAAAATGTCTTCTCTCTCTATCAGAAGAGGTTTTTATAAGAAAGGTAAAAATTGAACATATCTAGAGGGAATTTTGGGGATATGATAGGCAAGAAAGTTTCAGCCCTCAAATCAAATTTGAAAAAAAATTATCCGTTTTCAAAAAATTTAAATTTAAAAATTTAAAAAGAAATATATTTTTAAAAACATATGAGAAGGACGCCAATTTTTTTGATTGCAATTAGTGTTGTTCCTTTTTCCTCTATATAAGATATGAGTTTGTGGTTTTACATTAAGTGGTTAGTGACTACCTCGCTTCAACGGTTTTTCAGAGGAAAAAGACGATTGCGACAAAAAGATCTCATCTCCCTTTGTTTTTTAGTGATGACATGAATATCTCAGTAGCTGTTGTAACTATACAGAGGGTTTTTGGGTGATTTTTTCACGGAGCGGCGATTTTACTGTTTTGCACTATTTGGTTGGAAATCATCGCATTTCCCTGTTTTGGCTGGAAATGTATCTCGACGTCTTGAACCTACCCACTCCAAGCAATAGAGTCGAGGTCGAAGTCGTGCTCCGATGCTAAACCTTGATGTTATGCAACCCGCCACACAAGGTTCCCTCAGCCAAGGGTGAACCTTTGCATCGATGCTGAATTCTAATCCGCTGGATAGGAAGATTAAACTCAGCTTCGTCAAACCGGTTTGTGAGAATGGTAGAATGATATTCAAACCATCGGGGGAAGCCATTGCGGAAGCAACAAACAAATGGGGCAACTATTTGATAGGCTATTTCATCTACGGGAAATTGCATGTGATGACTGTGGCAAGGATCGCAAAGAGCGCCTGGAGCAAGCTAGGGTTGAAGGATGTGATGACAGATGCGTCTGGTTTCTATTACTTCCAAATACCCGAGGCAGCTGCAAGGCAAAGGATACTGGTCATGGATACAGTTCCAGAAAGAGATTCTGAGTTTGTAATTGGAGCAGCTCGTATTGAAGGGAAATCTCCTACATCACAGCTAAGGGAAGACATTGTGTTGGATCAGGTTATGGTTGGTTTGACAAGTACAACACCGAAGTCCTTGGGGGTTGCTTCTGACAATGAGGCTAGTCCTACAGCACAAAAGGTCAAAAAGCAAAAGAGTAAAGGAGGTCTAGTACTATAGCTAGACCTCGAAGAAGGTAGTCAGAATTTTCCAACCATCTGTACAGTTTTTATGTTTGTTGGTTTTTTGAATATGAGGGGTGTAGGACTCCCAATAAAGAAAGCAGAAGTCTGCAACTTGGTGAAACAAAAGAATGTGAGTTTGTTTGTCATCATGGACACCAAGGTGAAGGAAGAGAAGTATTCAGATACTTTTGCTTCAATGTTTCCAACCTGGAAATCCTATGCTAACTATTCTTGTTTTGATAAAGTAAGGTTATGGGTGGGACGGGACCCTAAAGTCCTAGACTTCATTCCTTCCGGTACTTCAGACCAAGTCATTCATGGGAGAGTAAGGTATGACGATCAGGGTAGGGAGTTTATCATCTCTTTTGTCTATGCTGAACACACTTTTGTTAGGAGAAGATCCTTGTGGACTGATATTGAAGACAAGAGGCAGGTATTTGATAGTGTTTCATGGATAATTCTTGGGGACTTTAATACAATTAAAGACGTAGCTCATAGAAATGGAGGTACGGATAAATGACTACCATCCTTTGATGAGTTCTCTACTTGTCTTGAAAATGCTGCACTTGATGATCTTAGATACAGAGGATGTAGGTTTACATGGACTAATAGAACTCAAGGAGAACATGCTTACTAGAGGAAAATTGACAGGGTGCTGTGTAATTCCAAATGGCAGACTGAGTTCAATTTCTCTGAAGCCGAATTTCTCGCCCCAAGGGTTTCTGCTCATTCCTTTGTAGTTGTTCGTGTTGATGAGGGCAGGAAAATAAAGGCGTCGTTTAAGTACTATTACTTTTGGTTATCATCTGAAGCCATACTTACCAAGAATAGCTTTCAAGGTCGATATGATGAAAGCTTATGACACTCTTAGCTAGCTGTTTCTGGAGCAGGTCCTTGTGAATTTTGGATTCCCACAGCAGCTTATATCCTAGATTGTGGAACTCACCTGTAGTGCCCAGTTTTCTGTCATCGTGAACGAAGAACTTCATGGTTATTTCCCAACGGGAAGAGGACTTAGGCATGGTAATCCACTTGCTCCCTATCTCTTTCTTTTGGCTGTGGAGGTATTTTCTGGAATTCTTGATTCTCAGATAACAAACCTGGATTCAAGTTCCATTGGAGGTGCAAGAGAACCGCTCTATCCTTCCTGTTCTTTGCTGATGATGTATTGTTATTCTCGGAGGGGAACTTGGAATCTATAAAGCTCCTTAAGGAAGGGGTTGACCTCTTCTCCTCAATTTCAGATTTACATCCTAATCTCTCTAAGAGTGAATTCTTTGTGGCAGGGGATGACATCTCTATCATTGATTCTATTCAACATATTTGGAGATTTGGTAAGAGATCTCACCACAAAACGGCTAAAAGCCAGAGAGTGTAGACCCTTGCTTGACAAAGTTGCTAAACGAGCTGCTAGTTATGCAAATCAAACATTGTCCTATGCTGGCAGGTTATTAGTTGTTAAGTCTGTGTTGCAATCCATTCAAGTATTCTGGTCTGGAGTCTTTCTAATGCCTAGGAGTGTGCTGCTTAGGATCGAAAGTATATGCAGAAGGTTTTTATGGAAAGGTCCATCATTAGGTGCTGCGGGTACAAAAGTTGCTTGGAATACTGTATGTCTCCCTAAGAAGAAAGAGGACTTGGGCTTCGTCGGCTGCCAATCTGGAACAAAGCACTTATGTTGAAACATATTTGGGGTCTTGCCTCGGGGAGAAGACCATTTCGACTGACTAGGTACATGCTAATCTTGTGCAAAATGACAACTTTTAGTTCATGAAAATTCCAAAGGCTGGTTCGTGGAACTCGAGACAGTTGTTCCAGCTTAGACCATTGGCTCAGCCACAAATCAATTGGAAGATTGACGACGAGCAATCTATTAAGCTATGGTATGACACTTGGTCTTCTTTGGGTCCCTTGTATTAAAGATCTCTAACTCCTTTATGTACAATACTCGAATCCTAAGGGATACTACACCACACTCCTTTATTCATGACTCATCCTGGCAGTTGCCTTCATCTATTCTAAACTTGTTTCATGGCTCTCCTCTTCCTGTTATCCATGGAGGGATGGATGTGCGCCTTTGGAGTGAAGGGAGGAAGAGAGGATTCTCAAATTCCCACGCATGGAATCATCTTCGAGAAAGGGCTCCAAAGATATTTTGGCACAGGCTTATCTGGTTCAAAAAAAACATCTCAAGACATGCCTTCATTACTTGGCTAGTCATGCGGCAAAGGCTCTATGTGTGTGGCAAAGACATGCCTTCATTACCCATGATCGCCTTATATGAATGAGATTACTGAATGGTGCTCTTTGTGTTTTCTGTAAGGAAGTGGAGACCCATGACCACTTATTCTTTTCCTGCACTTTTCTTAATCCTTGGATACAGGAATGGCGATAAAACTGTGCTCTCAAATTTTGTGTCTACCTCCTACACTGCAAACTCCGCTTTTGCTTAAAACTCCGTTTCTGTTGGAAACTCCTACACTGGATACTTTGAGAGCTTGCACCAAGCACTCAAGGCGAAGAGGACTACAAGGACTATCATTCAGCTCCTATTTTGCAGCCTTGTTTACACCATTTGGAAGCATAGAAATGACATTAGTTTTCGAGGAGTAAAGTCATGCAAACATGTCATGAAAACTTCTTTGTTCAAAACAGGTCTAGACATGGGTTATGTTAGGAAAAATTTCTCAATGATGATGAAAAGAAACTACTAACCAACTGGAAGATCAAACTGGATGACTAAGTTATTTTGTATATGTTCATGTTTCTTGAATCATATAGCCATTTGTATATGTAATGGTTTATCTATTCTGAGGAAAACTCTGACAACATTTCTAGAATGTGTGTAGACATAGAAACTTAGGTTTCTAATGGTTAGATAGAAAGCTTAAGAGTATTGATTATATTGACCCACCCACTCCATATTTTTATAATTAAACTTATTATTTTTAATGATAAAAAAAAATATCTCAGTAGCGGTTGGAAGCAAATGACTCATAATTAACCCTTTAGATTACACCCAAAGTGTAGAACGTTGGCATTGTTCAACTCTTTTTTTGCAGATGATCCAAATGATTTTGTGCAAAAAGGGAGCATGCCATCCCTTAATTAAATTGCTGAAAGAACAGATGCAGCACTTTGAGGCCACGTCAGGCTTGGTCATGATTCGGGCTTTTTTTTTCTTTTTTTTTTTTTTTTGGGAGAAAGTCCATGGCTTTTACTTTGATGTATGCTTATCTTGCAAAGGTAAAACAATGCCATTTTTTCTTTCTTTTACGACAACGTTTATGATATTCTACCTTGTAAATTCATTCTCTCCTAAAATATCTTCTTTATATGCTCGATCTATGTTGTTCATCAAAATATCATTGACAGTTATCACAAAAATAAACAAAAAAGTCATAATATACCTTTATAAAATTGAAGACCTTTCACAATAAGATAATTTCATATCTTATCCTATTTTATCATTATTATATACCCAGTTAAAAATTTTGTGTCACATTTCTCATTTATTTTGACACCAGCAATTTTTTTTCTCCGGGTACATCACTACGCAAGCGGATAAACTAATCTCACAACTAAGTAAATAGGTGGGTAAATGTGTTCAAGTGAGATATTGTAATCCTTATTGTCCAAATTTTCATCCGATGCTATTGCTCTCGTTATGCTCTGTCCATCATAACCCGTGGGATTAAATTGTATGCATACAAAACAGTCCCATTTAATTATATCTCATGCCTAAATAATCTTATTTTGTGTAATTACTTTATTTTTTTTATAAAATGTTTTGTGTAATTATCTAGTCACAAGAAAAAACAAAATACTGAATAAATCTCAGAATAAATAATAAATAATCTTATTTAATTTAATCCTCGAAACAAACACACCCGAAATTCCCCAACAGCAAGAACCACATAAGGACCTGAAACAATACGCAGTTGCGCACATTACGTGATGCCAACAGTCACAGTCATAGCTTTAAACTAAAGGTGAACCCCCTCGATCTAGAACAAACCCAGCAAAACTCTAATCACAAAAAAACACGATCTTGCGTATCTGCCACACCGATAACCACCTGCATAACATCCAGCACACAACCCGCAAGCCTTTCCACGCTTCCTATCATCTTCTTTGCCAGCAAACGGCTCCTTCAGATACTATGGCAGTAGAACAATGATGAAGAGAGACTTTTCGCTATGCTCAATCCAATGAATAAATACAATGATGAAAATATATGTTAAACTCATAGGAGCACCAAAACATATCACTGCATATCTCGGGAATAAATGTGCATAATTTGTGAGCTGGACAAGCCAAACATACACTACTACACGAGAATGAATTAGACAAACCAAACTTACACAAGACCATTATTCATCTATGATGCACGAGTCTAATTACAGATATCAAAATACAGGAAAATAAGACAAGCCCACCATACACGATACACCTATAGTTGGATGACTACACAATGACTCTTACACGCAGGTAAATATACGAACAAATGGACACATGACGCTGCTGCTTACTACGCCATACTAGGTTCTCGTGAAACTGCAGCAGTATCATTCTTGGCGTTGTCCCTAGTTATGATCCCAGCATGAGTAAAGAGCAGAGCCCAGATGTGAGTGATGAATTCACCTCCAGCGGCGAGGTGTTCGGCATGTGCCTTTGCATTGTCTGATGGAGCCAAATACACCAACAGATCCGCCCAGAATTCTGCTAGCATCTTCCACCTTTGCCCACTTCCGATGTGTCCATGTATCAGTTCATCAGCCAAGAGTGCAGCATTCGTTAGTGTCAACGCACCACCATCAAGGGTATCAGCAGAGGTATCCTTCAGTTTGCGGAATATAGCTTTTCTATCACAACCACATTTTTCCAGTATTTCATTTTCACTTTTAATCATAGTGTCATAGAACAACTCAGCTTAAACGTCGGTGATCAGGTAGCAACTCAGGAGCGAAGACCACCACATAAGCACAGTAATTGGATAAGATGACTGCCACTTCATAATCGTCTCTATCTTCCATCGAAGGAGCAGCTCCATAATCTTTTGCAGCCAAAGATGTGGCAATATGCCAGGTTAGGACATGTGCTACGATGCTGTTAGATGGGTATATTTGCGAGAGCCTTTCCACGTTGAATCCAAGTCCATGCAAAGCCTCGACACCATCGGACAATTTGTGCCCATTCTTCTTTATAGATCTGCAGATGGCTTCCTTCACTTGCTTCGACAAATTGATTCGATTTCCTTCTCTTTGATCATTTCTTGGCAAACTGTACAGCATAAAAGAGGCCTTGCGTGCTGACTCATACCACGGCACATAGGCATAGGTGTTTACGAAGGAGTCCTGCCCCAGTTTTCTTTTCCAATTAGGACGGCGCATCGCCCATCGATGCGAAGAATCATCTCCAGCACTTTCTCGAGAAACCAGTTGTTGAACGACTTCTTTTGCACATAACAGCACATCAATCGTACCCTTGTCCAGATTGAAGTAGCATTAGCAAAACCTTGCAAGATATACAGTACGATAAATGTTCCAAGCAAGATCCACGTGACTATAATGTCCAGATTGATGCCAAGAAACTGCACTTCGCCGGTATCCTTCTGTGATGAGCCTAGCAAATTGGGAATGTACTCTTCTAGTCCCTGGATTACGTAAATTTCAATGGAGAGAGTAATGATTGTGAAAATCCGGAAGAAGTGATTAACTAACAGAAGTGGCCCCATATTACGTGCGGATTTATTGTCAAATCCCTATTATGTTTCTTTTCTCTTCACTTAGCCTAATTCCTCCCCTTCATTCTTCCACCCATTTCTCCCACCCTACTCTTTATTTCCCACTTCATCTTCAATCATCATCATTTTTTTCATTCACCGTATTCTCTCCATCATCCTTGCTTAACCGCTTGGAAGTATTATATATATATAAAACAAAACGATCAAGGCGTTGGAATCAAGGAGGCATACAAGGCAGTCAAGGCAGGGCGACAACAAAAAACACCTCAAAAGGTTTCCATCCCCGTTGTTAAGTAGATGTGAGTTTCTTTTCTAGATTAAAAATTTCATGAAAAATCATAAATTATGAGATAAATTTCGATTTTAGTTGTTGAAGCCTCCTATGTTTAGTGTCTGGAAAATTTTATAGATCATGATTTAGAGTTATGAATCTTAAGGTATAAATCAAAATATGCAGACATGTAAATCTGTAAAAATAGATTACATACCTGACTTTATTCCTTGATATGGAATTACTCAATAAGAGTTAGAAAATGAACCATATATCACTAGAAAGGCATTGAATTTTAGTTTTCGGAATATTTTATAAATCTATATTTGGAGTTGTATGTAAGGATTCATGAATTGATTAGTGAAGTAAGGTTAAACTGTCTAATATAGTATCAAATATAAAATTAAACTAATTAAATGCTATTATTAATAAAGTTTTATGATGAAAACTCTAATTTTATGGAAAGTTATAAAGAAATTTCATGAAATAATTTTTGGAGCTGTATATAAGAAGTTAGAGATTTAAAATCTACCTTGTGAGGTCGTTTTGATACGAGGATATCTCACTGTAGGAGATCCTGAGCTCTGATTTTGTTGATACCCTTTCGTGGATATCCCTTTTGCTAAATCTAAAAAGAGCTTATTTGTGAAATTGAATAAGTCTCGTCAATGGCATAATTATAACATTGAGGATATCTATTTTCTGTCGTCTCCATGTGATTGATATGATGATGAGTGTAATAGAGTCTTGAGTGAACTCCATTGTGCAACAGTGTATGAGACTTGAATTGGGGAGCTGTATTGTCATAGTTTCATTGTCTTAATTTGTTACAGGTGAATAGAGCTTATTTATGCAATTGAATAAGTCTCGTCAATAGCATAATTATAACATTGAGAGTACCTATTTTGTATCGTCTCCGTGTGATTGATATGTGGTGAGTGTAACAGAGTCTTGAGTGAACTTCTGAGTGCAATAGTGTGTGAGACTTGGATTGAGGAGCTGTATTGTCACAATGTCATTGTCTCAATTTGTTTGATATGGAGGTTTTGACTGCATACTATAAAAGGTATGATGGTACTAAATAGCGTTAATAATGTTTGGAGGGTGAATTGACGTTTAGTTTTGATAATTTGTTACGTGGTTTTAAATGTGCTTATTTGATTAAGATGAATCACTGGTATAGTTGTGATGGTAATTGTGAATGCGTGATTGATGTGATAGTTCTAGAGTGCTAAAAAAAGGATCCAAATGATCTTTTTTTTTTTTCTTTTCTTACCTTCTTTTCTCTATTCTCTTAAGTGGTTTGTTTATTCAAGAGTACTGGAATATATGACCTAAGTGATCAAATCTTTCTTCTTTTCTTCCTCTCATGCATCCCCTCGGAAGGGGGACTGACATATTATTAAGCTCGTATAGGTCATGATAACTATTTTTTTGTCTTTCTCTTCTCTTTGTTACAGGAGCCTGACATGAACCAGACATGAAGGAGAAATATGACCTAAGATTTGATTCTAGATCTAACTTATGTGTGAAAGATATTCTAATCTTAGAAAGAAATGTTAATTCCATTGCGAAGATAATATTTTGAGTTATGATTCAATGCATGAAAAGTTTCGAAACTAATGATATATAAGTAAACTTAGTTTAATTCTTATGACTAAGTCAGGATGTATAGTTTTTATATAGATGAGACGTTGGGTCTAACAGCAGTGATTTAATATGTATCATTAATACGTAATGAGAATTCAGGACGTTACATAATTAAATCGAAAATTAATAATTTAAATTAAAAATAAAATAACTAAAATAATTGCGAGGATTGCTCAACGGAGTTGTAACCATTGGAATTAAACATATAGAGAATCCTCATAACTTCACTTAGCTTAAGGATTAATCATTGAAACTAAAGATAATGAATTAATATTGATTTGATATGAATAGTTTGATAGTAATAAAGGGGATACCTTTAATCACGTTCTCTACAATTCTATTTACCAAGATATCTTGAATAATTAAACTAATTATCTATCCTATATATCATGATTACATGAATACATAAAAATAGATAATTGAATCAATCAAGGAACATACCAAACATATATTAATAGCAAGATAGCTTGGTCTACTTATTCACAAGTCAAAAGATCTTAACTAGACTAAAGCAAGATAGCTTGGTCAATAATCTACTTAGTTGCCACTTCATGTGACCAAAATAGTTTGAATCATTAGCTACATCAACCTATAAAAAATCCAAGTAACCAATTTAGAGATATTCATAAGCTAACCATGTTATAGTCAATATAAAAAGTCATTTAGGTGGTCATTCTAAGTGAAATCATGCATCAACTATGTTAAAATTTCAATCTTTGATGTCATTCATGTAAAACAAATCGAATTCAATAGAAAAATAAAATACATCTCATAATTACTTCGCTTCATGTCATTATGAAAACTTCCTACTTACTATTTACTAAGTCATGATATTGGAAAGTAACATAAATATTGATAAACATGTAAGAGTAATCATCATGATCAACAGAGATTGAATCCAATGACTAAAGTGCATAAATAATCATTGAAAGTATATACAAGCCAATGGAAAAGGTTTTCAAACTACAATCCACAAGCCATAAATTCTGAAAATTCAATCCAAGCAACTCACGATCGTGACCATCGTGGAAAAGCTTTCTGTTCTGTTTTTTACTATTGTACTTGGTACTCTTAGATAGAGTTTCTTTGAGAGCATAGTAAGAGAGACAGAGGATGTTTTGTGGCTGCTGTATGTGGAAATAGAATGAGGGTTTCTTTGTGTTGATTCATCTATTAATCAATTAATATATATATATATAACTAATTTAAACTTTCTTGGTATCGAAGTCATGTTTACATTGATCCCAAGTTTAGTTAGTCATGTATTAATGACATAATATTTATGATTTATATTTAATATATTTATTTGTAATTTTATTTCATTATCTCATACATGTTGTTCCAATGTTGTTACATATCTATTTCATTATAATAATATCATTAGAAGATAATAAGTACTTAAATAGTTTAACACCATCATGGTATAAAATTCTCAAATATTTTAGATTTTCTATGTGATTTAAAATAGATATATATTTAGCTATTGATAGTATTTTTTTTTTATGTGCATAATGTCACAACATTTATGATTTATACTTAATGTATTTAATTTGTAATGTTTTTTCATTTTCTCATACATATTGTTCCAATGTTGTTACACATCTGTTTCATTATTATCATTCTTAGAAAGATAATAAGTACTTTAATAGTTTAACACCATCACAACATAAAATCCTCAAATATTTTTGATTTTA
>LIEC01006346.1:0-75780 GCA_001925005.1 Drosera capensis
TATATATAATTTGAAAGAAGCATAAAATAGGTTTTTGTATCAAAATTTTCCTTTCTAAGATGATGAGATTTTGATGGTGAAAAAATTGCTTGTTCTTTTCCTTACAAACTCACAAGCGGAGTGGAAACCACAAATCAAGCGCCGAAGTTAGTAATCGAAGAAGAGGAGGCAAAGATTTTGAGCACGATCGTTATTTCAAACACAAATCCGTAGTCTTTTGGGTAATTTTCTATCCCTTAGTCGATCGCTCTCTGAAATATGTAGTTGGTACTTTTTGATTTGAGTAAGCTCTCCGTGAACGGTGATTTGAGGAACTTGATTTTTTGGGTTTCGATCTGAATCGTACAATTGAACACTTCCGACTCAAGGTTTTTGCTTCTTTTGCTTTTGCTGCCGTCGTTCTCGCTTCAAGGCTCGAATCTGCCGTCTTTGCCCCCTCCGACTGATAAACTGAATGAATTCACTTTGCTGGAGGTTGACTATCACCTCAATCCTCATCGTCTTCTCATATATTCAACATATTTTTTTTTTTTGTTTTTTTTTTCTCCAAAAATACGTCTTATGTCTTCCCTCTGCGGTTAGTTTATGGGGTGATTTGGGAGTTTGGGTCTCGGATTTGTGATTTGGAGTTTTGGATTCTGCAAATTTAGGACTTTAAACAAGTAGACGATTGAGTTTAAGAGTAGATTTGACGGAACTGAATTCAAGGGTTTTGGGTACTTTATTTGGATTTGGAGTATCTCAGTTCTATTTTCATATTAGTGAATTTCTGGGTGGAGTATGAGTCAAAATCTCGTGATACTCATGGATGACAAACCCACTATTGAGCTGCATTTCATGGCATCCTACTAGTTTAGAGTTTAGACAAAGACGACCTCCGAGATTACTGGCTATCTCGTGATTACTATATTTGTGTAACGTGAAACTTGATGTAGCCTTTACTATTTTGCCATGTAGGACATTATGTCAAAATCTTGGAATGCACATGTGGAGCTAATATACGTGAATTTTTTCCCTTTAGCAACAACTTTATTCTAATTCATTATTACATCATTTATATAGATCCTACTTTCTTCTCCTTGTATCTGATACCCCATACAACTTAAACTTGCTTCCCCACTAATTGGGGGTTCAAGTTGTAGGAATAGTCTTCCTCGAGAACTTGATATATTGTTATTGGTATTGGGTTGATTGCATTTTAGATATCTTGGAATGGACATATTTTATGTATGTATGTGAAATCTACAGAATACTGATGTATGATGTCTCGATTATAGTGAAAAGAAGAGGCAAGAGCATTAATTTGACGATTATGAAACACGTTGAAACCCAAGCTCTAGTTTCTTATTTGCCTCATCATCTGTGTGTAACCATTTGCCTGAAGATTTTACTCCGGAGTAAATACTTCAACTATCTTAATCTCCACTGCATATAACCTTCCATGTAATAGGCTTAGAGCGATGGAAACTTTTATTACTAGCATAAGCAATAAGATTTTAGTTTCAGTGAGTGTTAGTCCTACAGGTTACAACGTAATATTTAGTAAAAGAGCCTTCTTGCGGGACAAAGATCTTTTGATAGATGGACCAAATTTCTGTAGATTGAGCACTTTGGGTACTTCATTTGGATTTGGAGTATTTCAGTTCTGTTTCATATTAGTGAATATCTGGGTGGAGTATAAGTCAAAATCTTGTGATACTCATGAATGACAAACTCGCTACTAAGGTGAATTTCATGGCATCCCACTAGTTTGGAGTTTAGACAAGGATGACCTCCGAGGTTGCTTGCTGTAGCTCTATGAGATAGAAATTATATTTCACTGTTAAATGTTCTTGCTGGTTTTGTGTAATTTTGCAGCAAATCAATTCAGTTTTGGTTTTTATAGAGCATATGGGCCTGTGGATATTGCTTGAGGGGCTACTGCTTCTAGCGAACGCGTTAGCAATCCTGAACGAGGATCGCTTCCTTGCTCCCAAAGGATGGGGTTTCTCAGAGTTCTCGGCAAGTCGGACAAAGACATTGAAGGGACAAGTCATAGGTCTCATCTATGCCCTTCAGTACATGCGGGTCCCTCTGATACTTGTCAACAGCATTTTCATCGTTGTCAAGCTTTTCTCTGGATGAGAATTTACACCTAATCAGATATAGTTGCACTTCAGCCTTCATGTCCAGCAGAATATACAATTTTCAGTTGTTTTTGCGATGGACATGGAAGGCCTTATCTTGAATTTGTATCCTGTGGTTATGTTTTACTCCAGTTGATGGAGGATCTTGAAGAAGTTTTCAAACTATAGTTCATTGGTTCAGGTCGATGTGTTTGTAGTTTTCAGAATGAGTCTTAGTTGATGGATTGTATGTACTATATTATTTCCTCTTCTTTGGCATGTGGTTCAAGTTTCGGTATGTAATTGTATATTTGGAAGATGTGGTGTTAAGAAAAATCTCTTCTTTTTTTTTTTATCAACTTTAGAAGTAACCTTTCTAAAGATAGGTTCCATCATTGACAGTCCATCCAAAGTTGGTTGCGGTGGAATGTTATGAGTCGTATTGGTTGATCATACTGATATGTATGACAGAAGTTTTTCCTTTTACCCCATTTCTTGTTGATGTGATATGTATCGTAATTTCAAGCATTTGATGCACAATTTCTATATCTAGAATAGCAAGAACGGGTGGCTAGGTGAATGTGAGATGAAGCAAGGATGCTAATCAGGCATTTGATTCCGAAGTCGATTAAAATGAATCAATAATGTGTATGCATTCGGGCATTCTCCTTTCTACCTTTGGCCAGGAAACTACCTCAGAATTCTCCACACCTATGCATCTTACTAATGTAGTATCCATCAAATAATCACCCGTCATTGTGTAGGAATAGATGAAAAATGATCACATGGAAAATTTAGTAGCATATAGAGATATGAGCTCACCAAGACTAGTACATAAAGTTTATTATGCTGTTACGTCCAACACTACACAACCTTGTCAAACTATCCTAGAACATAATTTTAAGCACCTTACCCCGTCACCACCACCGTGAGAAACATGACGTTCGGCTGAGCATCAAAACCGCAACATCCCTAGACACCATATTTGCAACTACTGTACTGAAATGTAACATGCTATGCTGATCCCTGTCCACGTAATATTATGAAGAGACAGTTTTCCTCCCAAGAAGCCCAAGTTATGTGTCTTCGCACTCTCATCATCTAATCACCGTGATCAAAAGACTAAACATATCATAGACGTATGATCGGGTGGAGTGGAGGTTTATAAAGGAGATCATGGAGCTTATGTTTTTTCCAGAGTTGGATTCATGTGGTGATGCGTTGCATATCTACTGTTTCATACTCCATGTCACTGGTGTACCAATAGCCTCATTCCTTCCTTCTTGAGGACTTCGCCAAGGTGATCCACTCTCTCCTTGCATGTTCATAACATGTGCTAAGCGTTTTTCCTTCTTACTGCAAGGCTAATGGGCTCGTAAGTCATTGGCGAGTCTATGAATATGCAGAGCTGCTCCATGTATTATTAATCACCTCCTATTTGCAAATCACAGCCTAGTCACGAGACATTCCTCCGTGTCTTAGGCTCAAGAATTACGATGTAATTTATTAGCCTGTGAGCAAGCTTCAGGCGAGTGTCAGTGATGTGTTTCAACCCCAATAGCACTCGACTAGTCAAACAGACATTTTGTACCAACTTGGATAAGAGAGAGGAGCCTGACCTAGACACTTACCTAGGCATGCCTTCTACATGTGGACGGTCGAAAAAGGTTATTTTCTTGGAGTCAAAGATAAAGTGTGACAGTGCATACAGGGCTGGGAGGATAAGCTCCTTTGTTTTGCAGGGAAAGAAGTGCTTATTAAGGAAATGCAGCAAGCCATCCCCACTTTCATTATGAGTGTTTTCGCCTTACAGAGAGTGTTGTGGGCGACTCAAACAAAGTATGTAACCACAACAAGAAGCATGCCGGCAGAAGAAGGCCATGATGAGCTCTTCACTGATGAACCTGTTGAAGAAAGACCACTGATCATTGCTCTTGCAGCAGAAGAAGCACATGATGGCGATGCAGACGAAGGACAAGACACTCAACAACACACAGAAGAACTTCCTGAAATGGAAGAAGACTCACCTGTTGCTGAAGTCATATCCATCATTGCAGAAGAGTTCACTGTGCAAGCAGCTGCGATCAATGATGCAGACGACTGCTTTCAGGTTGCAGTAGAGAACCTTCAACCAACTCCATGTCGAGATATTCACAATATTGTGTTTACTCCAGCATCTGCATTTGGATTAGCCCAAATAGCATCTCATGTACCCTCTGCAGCTTTGGAACCAATATACAGTGATACCTCAGCCACCAAAATGACTCCAACCGCAATCAAAGATCTCAAGCAAGCATTTGAAGAACATGAAGTTCAGCTTCTCTCTGTCCAACCAGAACAAGAAGGTGAATGCATCCCCTTTTCATCCTCAGAAGACACAACACAGTACAGACTACGTCAGCTTGATAAGGAAATCTATGGAATGCATTCCTGGATCAGGACTGCCTTCAAAGATCTCCCTGAGACCTTGGAACCAATAGCAGCCAACCTAGAAGAAGAAAAGGAACTTCACAAATCCACCTTTGACAACCTTGGAGAAAGGCTAAGCACTCTAGCAGCTGGAGTCATTGATCAAATGAAGCAAAACAGATCAGTGAACCTACACAATCAAAGACTCCAAACATCCAATTTCAACAAGTTCAAAGGACAGCAAACCTCTGAACTATGCAAACTCCATGATAACATGAAGGCCACCAAGCAGCAGCTTGATGAAAATATGCGCATCAATGATATCAAGTTTGGTCTTCTTGAAACCAAAATGCAAGTAGTGCAGAAGCACATCTTCTCCGAACTCAAGGGAATTCGCACTGCATTTTACTGACTTACCTCCACCCTCAATGCTAACAAAAAGGGAGAGAAACTATCTGAACCAAAGAAGCAGCAATCTATGTCTGCAGCTGCAGCAGAGGAGCAGCAAAGGACTCAGGGGGAGAAAACAAGGAAAAGCCCCTTTGCCTCTGAGCAAGAAAAGGAACCAAAGCGACCTAACCATCATACAGAAGAGTCCTATGAAAAACACAGAGAGGACAGACATAGAATTTGTAGATTAGAATTTGTCATCTGCAGACTACCTGAGTAGTCTGCATATAACACAAGTCTGTATAGTAACAATATTCAGCATAAAAAGATAATCAATATGTTATTTAACCTATTCCCCTCCTCTAGGTTAAAACTCGAACCTTACAGGCTGGACGCAGATTAGGGTTGTAATATGGGATGCAGACTAGGATTGTGACAGAGACTGAGTGCAAACTAGAGGTTGTAGGAGACTCGATTGCAGTAGAGATGGTTGTCAGGGTGGGGTCAAAAGTTTAAAGTAATCCAAGTGAAGATTTGAGTTAAAGTAGCAACGGCACAAATTCTGGAGATAGTGGACTGCCAGCATCAGGAACGAGATGGTGGGGAACACTAGTGGAAAAGTGTCATTCCAGGAACAGTGCGTTCTCTACAAAGGTTTGTTCCTTGAGCCTTTAAAAAGGAACCGATCAAGCTTATTGAAGTGCTGCTGTTGAACAAAGATTGAAAGACAAACAGAGTACAAAACAATCGAAAGATTCAAAGACTACTCAAGAAAGCAAAATCGTGAAGATACATAAAAAAGGTGTCACTAGTTCCCAAAAGAACAAAATCTTACAGCGGAGTCCAAAGTTTGGATTTGTGTAAAGTATCTAGGTTCTTCATCCTTTGTAGAAGTTAGGAAACTTCTAAAAGGAAGTTTCTTGTATGCTCAAACAAGAGATAGTGATACTCACCTCTTGCCTTGACTATACTAGTCACCAAAAGAAGACTGGATTAAGCTCTCGATTATCATTTGATATCGAGTGTCTGAACCAGTATAAATACTGTGTCCATTTACTTCTTTCACTACATTGATATTTAGAATTGCTTCTGATAAATCATCACAGTAAAAAATGAGATAAAACTCAAAGAGTTACAAATCTCTAGTGCAGACTAGAAATTGTCATCTGCAGACTACCTGAGTAGTCTGCATAAAATCAGTATTCTGCAGAAAAAGATTACCAAAATCTTATATAACATATTCACCCCCCCTCTAGGTTGTAATTTGAACCTTACAATTGGTATCAGAGCCTGACTTTTCATACTTAACAGTTATTGGAAAGAAAAGGTCACATATTCTATTTGCAAAGAAGTTAGTGACAGTTTGTTTGTGTGAAGATTATCATCAACAATGGCACCACCAAAGTTCACCAAATATCCCAACAGTGGAGAACCCCCAACTTGCTCTTTCAACAAGTTCAACCACTGATTGCACATCTTAACTCAATTGACGAAAGAATGCAAGACATTGTCCTGGATGGACCAAACATTCCAATGATGCCAGATCCAAAGGACTCAACAAGAGAAGTACAACGACCAAAATGCCTTTGGTCCAGAGAAGATTGGGATCTAGATATGGTTGGAAGAAAAGCTCTAAATCAAATATTTAAATCCTTGGACTATAACATGTTTGAAATTGTAGTTCATACCAAGACAGCACATGAAGCGTGGGAAGCTCTACTACTGAGAAACGAAGGAACCAATGAGATCAGGGAGAACAAGAAGGACGTGTTGATACAATAATATGAACTAGTTTCAATGAGATCTGATGAGAATTTGACCACATTCTTTGAAAGATTCAATATTCTCATCAACAATCTCAAAACCTTAGGAAAAACTTTCGAAAACAAGAAAGCCAACCCAAAGTTCGTGAGATCACTTGGTGAAATCTGGAATACAAAGACAACTGCTATAAGAAAATCGAGAGATCTAACAACCTGGCTCAACTATATGGTGTTCTGCATACCTAAAATCTTGAAGTTGAGCAAAAGAAGCAAATTGATGATGCAAGAAAGAAAACCTTGGCTTTCAAACCTCAAGAGAGAGTTTTCAAATCCATGACAGAAGAGGGAAATAGTGATACCTTGCTTGCAATTGAAGAAGATCTTTCAGAAGAACTGACATTGATGGGAAAGAAGTTCAAGAAGCTGTTCAAGAAGCTATTCAAGAAAAGAACTTTCAAAAAGAACTTTCCTTCAAAAACCAAAGATGCTGAAAAGGAAGTCTTCTAAAACTGTGGCAAACATGGACATTTGCCACAACAAGGTCACTTTTGGAAGAAAAGAAAGAGGCAAGGCCTATGCAACAAAGATATGGAGTGATACAGACTCTGATGATGATGATATCATGTCAAATGCTCATCTATGTCTTATGGAAAAAGAAGAAAAAAAAAAAGGTATTTAATCTATCTGAATCAGAAGCCACTATAGAGAAACTGAAGGAAGCACTTCAGGAAACCTCTGAAAGCTTTATTTCTCTTTTAAAAAAAATAAACAAAATCTTGAGCAGATTGCAACTCTTAAAGAGAAATGCAATATAAACGAAGAGGCTAAAAATTATCTAATCAATGCTCAAGATGATCTGAAGGAAGCAATTGAAAAGGTGAAACTTCTCAATGCAGTAGTGGAAGCACTCACAATGAGAAACACTAAGCTTCAAAAGCAAATAAATGCCTGGAATGGAAAAACCTTAGATGTGCGAAAATTGATCTACACAGGTCAATGCCTGGAAAAGTAAAACTGGGTTAGGATACAATGAGTAATAGAATAACACTGCAGATAAAAAGGTCACTATTAAAAAAGTTGAGCAGATCACTGCAAAAGGCCAGCAGAAAAAGAACACTAACACTCCAGCAGATATACAGAAGAAAAATATCTCTACTACAGCAAATGTGCATAAGAGCCAATGCTCTGCTGCACGAACTATGCAAAACAGCAAGACCTCAGTTGCACTACCAGTAACGAGAAAGAACAATATTCTCAAGAGATCTCTGCTTCAAAGTAGGATCTCTGTTGCTCGACCTCAAAGTAATTGGAGCAGATTAACAGCACACACAAATGATTAATATAATAGAAAGCAGAAGACAGGAAACTCAAAAAGGGAATTTAGAGAAAGGCCCTATGAAGCTCAACAAAAACCTAACTACTCAATGTGGAATAACTTCTCAAGATCAATTTGGAGAAAACCATATTCAAGACACGTATGCACATGTAAAGAGCAACATACCAAATGGAGCATACCACTTAAAAACATAAGACCAAAAGTCTACTATTTCACCTGTGGCAAAATCGGCCATAGATCTTTTGAATGTTGGAACTCACACAGGAAGATAATTTAAATATGGATTCCAAAAACTAATCAATAAGGACCCAAATAAGTGGGTACCATGTACAAACCCTTCATATTTTCATTGCAGGAAAAGCAAAAGGGTATATGGTACTTGGACAGTGGATGCTCAAGAGACATGACAGGAAATAAGTCCAATCTTGAAGATTTCAGAAAAGAACAAGGATCTCTTGTCATATTCGGAGGAGGAATGGCAGGTCCAACTAATGGTTATAGAACCCTTGGTACAGGTTCTTTAATCTTTAGAGATATTGCTTATGCCAAAGGTTTAGGACATAGTCTGCTATCTATTAGTCAATTGTATGATAAAAATTATGATGTGTCATTTACTCATGATACATGTCAAGTAAAAGATAAAATCACACAAGAAGTCAAACTACTAGGAAATAGAAAATGAAACATATATATACAGTAGACTTTGATTCATCACAGTGAGAACAAATAACTTGTTTCTACACTAAAGAAGCTGAAGATATAAACTGGCTATGGCACAAAAGATTAGCTCATCTTAACTTCAAAACTATAGCAAGATTATCCTCAGAAAACCTAGTAAGAGGACTCCCTCAAATAAAATTTCAAAAGAATAAACTATGTAAACCATGTGAGGAAGGAAAGTAGACTACGACAACCTTTAAATCCTTAAACTCCTCAGAATCAATCAGGATTCTTGAACTGTTACAGATGGATAATTTTGGTCCCGTTGAAATGGAAAGCCTAAGTAGAAAAGGGTACACTCTAATTATAGTATATGATTATTCCATATATACTTGGGGTAATATTCTTACATAAAAAGAGTGAAACATGTAGTCTGATGACAAGGTTCCTTGGACAAATCCAAAATGAAAAAGAAACGGAAGTTATAACAATTAAAAGTGATCATGGTACTGAATTTGATCAAACAGGAATAGATGTCTACTGCAATGATCATGGAATCAAGCATAACTTCTCAGCACCTAGAACACCCCAACAAAATGGTGTATCTGAAAGAAAAAATAGAACACTTATAGAGACAACTAGAACAATGCTATCTGATGCACACCTATCTAAAAGCTTCTCGACAGAAACAGTTAACACAGTATGCTACACTCAAAATAGATGCATAATTCACAGCTTTATAAGAAAACCCCCTATGAATTATGGAAAGGAAAAACACCAAGTGTTAAATACTTTCATGCTTTCGGATTCACTTGCTATATACATAACAATGATAAAAACTATTTACAAAAGTTTGATCCTAAGGCAGATGAGGGAACCTTCTTAGGATACTCAACAAACAGCAAAGCATTTAGAGTATACAATAAGAGAACCATGACTGTTGAGGAGTCAGTTCATGTATCATTTGATGAAAAAGAAACATTCATAGGAGTAGCAAATGTGTTTGATGAGGAATGTGCATGCAACAAAAAAGTTGTAGAAGAGGTCATTAAGACTGCAGACGAGAAAGAGTCGTTCGCACTCAATGACTCTACAACAAAGATGAAAGAACAACCTTAACAACAATTGGAATCTAATGAACAAGATAAAGGAAGATGGATTAAGTCACATACGCATGATAACATAATAGGAGATAAAAATACATCTGTGCAGACTAGAAGAGACCCAAATGCAGAATGTCTATCTACCTATTTCATATCTGAATTAGAACCAAAGGCTTTAAGTGAAGCTCTAAATGATCCAAACTGGATAGAAGCTATGCAAGAAGATGTAAATGAGTTTGAAAGAAATGAGGTATGGTATCTCACACCAAAACCCAACAACTATCGAGTTGTAGAATGCAAATGGGTGTTTAGGAACAAATCTGATGAAAATGATACAGTCATAAAAAAAAAGCTAGGCTAGTTGTAAAAGGATACTCACAAGAGGAAGGAAGTGACTTTGATGAAACCTTTGCACCTGTAGCAAGATTAGAAGCCATAAGAATGTTCCTTGCCTATGCAGCATACCAAGGATTTAAAGTCTATCAAATGGATGTAAAAAAGCGCATTCCTATATGGGAAGCTGCAAGAGGAAGTTTGTGTTGAATAACCTCCTAGCATTGCGGACTATGAACATCCAGAGCATATATATAGGTTAGATAAGGCACTGTATGGGTTAAAGCAAGCACCCAGGGCATGGTATGAAACTCTCTCAACATTTTTATGTGAAAACAAATTTGAAAGAGAGAAAGTTGATACCACCCATTTCTGAAGAAGCATAAGGATCATATATTGTTAGTACAAATCTATGTTGATGACATTATTTTTTGTTGTACAAATTATAAACTGTGTAAATGATTTGTAGAACTGATGAAATCCAAATTCCAAATGAGTTTAATGGAAGAACTAAAATATTTCCTAGGTCTTCAAGTACAACAAATGAAAAGTGGAATCTTTTTAAATCAATCCAAGTACTTCAAGAGCACAATTAAAAAGTACTGCTTAGAGAGTGCTAGTCATATGAAAACCCCCATGAGCACATCAATAAAAATAGAAAAAGATTTGCATCGAAAGAAGATAAATCAAACAATGTATAGAGGGGTAATAGGATAACTATTATACCTTATTGCAAGCAGACCAGACATTCAATATGCAGTCTGTATCTATGCAAGGTATCAATCTGATCCTAAGGAATCCCATTACACTGTAGTAAAGAGAATCCTGAGATATCTGAAAGGAACTCCAAATCTTGATATATGGTATCCTAGAGAATTAGAGTTTACACTAATTGGTTTTTCATATTCTGATTTTGCACGGTATACAGTTGATAGAAAGAATACAAGGGGAACATGTCAATTCATTGGATCAAGGTTAATAACATAGTTTAGTAAGAAACAGACGACTATGTCTACCTCTACTGCGGAAGCTGAATACATCGTTGCTGGAAGTTGTGCTGCACAAATACTATGGATGAAATCACAACTTGCAGACTATGGTATGATATTTTCAAAAACCTCCATATTTTGTGACAACACATCTGCAATGGCTATTTTAGAAAATCCAGTTTTTCATTCCAAAACCAAGCACATTGATGTGAGATATAATTTCATCAGGGATCATGTGCAGAAAGGTCATATTAAATTGAAATATATTCCAACAGAAAAACAAGTTGTAGACATTTTTACGAAACCTCTTGATGAAAGCAGGTTTATTCAATTTCGAGGAGAATTGGGTATGCTTGATTTAAAACAGTGAAATTGGCCAAAATACTTAACTCCTCTACTGAATGTGTAGAACACAGACTAGTATTTTTGCAGACTACAAACATTGTTGTACTGCTCTGCTACTTAGCCAATAAGTAGAGTGTAGGCTTGAATCAATATTGCTCTGCTGCATCTATTTTCAGAAACTAAAATAAGTTTTTAAATGTTAAATGTCAAAAGATGAATATCACTGTGTAACGGCTAGAGACAACACTGACAACGGTCATATTTTTCAAACGAGTATAAAAACTATAGATTTTCAATTAGAAAATCACTTTTCTCTCTAATCTCTCTCTCTCACTCTTGAGCGCTCTAATTCGATTCGATTTCTAAAATCCGCAAATCCTTCAAAACACTTTCCAAATGGCCAACACACCATCAAGCTCATAAAAAAAAAAGCCAAAAATCCTCTAAATCTCAGAGAAGTCCTGCAAGAAAGATCGAACTTTAAACAGGTGTGGTGTTTGATTTCAAATCAATTCACGAAAAATAAGAAGAGATCAGAGACATTGTTGACCTGATTGAAGAGGCTGGACTCAGGACTCTATGTGAACGAACATGCACTATATTTGATGATGAAGTTCTGTACTTCATCAAAAGAGGGCAAGTTGTAGACAACCTGCAGCTTATTTCATTCACCTCCACTGCACAAGGGATTTCAATATATGTGAATCCTAACGACCTTGCACAGCACTTCAATCTTCCAAACGAAGATTCAAGAGCCATTCCATCAGAAGTGGTTAAATTGGGAAGGCAAGCAATGCTCAATCAGGACAAATGGAATGAAGGGATAAGGACAATGAAGAAGTTCTTATCAAAGAAGCACAAGTTACTAGGAGACATTGTGAAGAAGGTCATCCTCTCAAGAGAATTTAGCAATGACCAGATCACCACAGATCAGAAGGAGATTATGTGTGCAATTCTCACCAAGACAAGAGTCAACTGGGCTAGTTTACTCATGCACCAACTTGAGAGATCAGTGAAGGCAAGACAACCACTATTCGGAAGGATAATCAGCATCCTTCTCAAACAAAAGCTGAATCTTTCTAAAAAGGAAGGAAGACCATGGAATCAATCCAAACAAATCAATGTCAAGAAGATCATTGAAACTGTGATGCAATCAGTCGAGGCAACTCTACTGCAGCAGAAGGCAAAAGACTCTCAACTTCTTACAGAAATAAAACAAGAAAAAAATGAAGAAAAAAGCCCAAAGCGATAAGCTGATTCAGGAGTTCATATCACAACACAATCTACCAATCAAGAGACCAACATCAAAACAAACTCCAGCACCAACACCAACCCCAAGGGCATCTACAAGGACAACAACTGCAAGAAGAACAACTAGGTCTACAAGACCAAAGTTGATCCCTCAAGGACCTAAAATACTATACCAGACGTTAATTCGAATGACATCATTGGAATACAGAAGGGGAAATTCATCAACTGGTTGAACTCCAAAAAAAGAAAGTAAGCAGATCAACAAGACCCAAGGAACCTCACTTCGTGATAAATGGAGCTCTTGAGCTCAAGGATTCCACCTTGAAGACCAAAAGACTCAGATATGCTCTCCTTAGACATATTGAATTCATCAATACACCTGAGATCGAAGTAGAGCTAAAAATGATCTTGGAAAAACACATCAAGGCTGCCACCGAGGAGGTATATGAATACCTCTCTAAACCTGATGTGGGAGAACATCAACTAGCAGGTGATGATGGAGGAGATCAACTACAAAGAGAAGCACATGATGATGAAGATGACATCATAGATCAATTAGCCACTGAAGGAGTATAAATGCAGCCAACTGTAGCTGAGCAGACCGAAGAAAATCCTATAGAAAAGAGTGTTGCAGACGAGACTCCTGCAGCTGAGAAGGATATCACTCCAACTGCCACTCCGCCAGAACAAATAGCTCAAGCCACAGTGGCATTGCTACCTGCAGTAGAAGGCAATGATGAGGTTTTCGCTGATGAATCTATTGTAGAAACATCACTGATCATTGCTCTTGTAGCACAAGAAGCACATGATGGCGATGCAGAAGAAGAACAAGACACTCAACAACGCACAAAAGAACTTCCTGATATTGAGGAAGACTCACCTATAGCTAAAGTCACATCACTAAATGCAGAAGAGTTCACTATTGCTACAACCGAGATAAAGGATGCAGACGACTACTATCCAGATGCAGCAGAGAACCTTCAAGCCACTCCATCTCGAGATATTCACAACATTGTGTTTACTCCACCATCTGCCTTTGGATTAGCACAAATGGCACCACAAGCATCCTCTGCAGTTATGGAGCTAATATATATTGATACCTCAGCCACCAATATGACTCCAATAGCAATCAAAGACCTCAAGCAAGAGTTTGAAGAACATGGAGTTCAGCTTCTTTCTGTCCAACCACAATAACAAGGTGAAAGAATCCCCTTTTCACCCTCAAAAGACAAAATACAATATAGACAGTGCCAGCTTAATCAAGAAATTTATGGAATGCACTCGTGGATCAGGACTGCCTTCAAAGATCTCCTTGAGACCTTGGAACCAATTGCAACCAACCTAGAAGAAGAAAAGAAAATTCGCAAATCAACTTTTGACCATTTTGGAGAAAGACTGAGCAATCTAGCAGGTGGAGTCATTGATCAGATGAAGCAAAATAGATCAATGAATCTTCACAACCAAAGAATCCAAACCTCCATACCTCAACAAGTTCAAAGGATAACAAACCTCAGAATTACGCAAGTTGCATGATACTATGAAGACCACTAAGTAGCAGATTGATGAACATATGTGCATCAATGATATCAAGTTTGGTCTCCTTGAAACCAAACTGCAAGTAGTTCAGAAACACATCTTCTCTGAACTCAAGGGCATCCACACTACTCTTGAATCACTAACCTCCACCCTAAATGCTAACAAAAAGGGGGAGAAATTATCTGAAGCAGAGCAACAACAGTCTAAGTCTGTAGCTGTAGCCGAGGAGCAGCAAAGGACTCAGGGGGAGAAAAGAAAGAAAAGCCCCTCTATCTCTAAGCAAGAAAAGGAACCAAAGAGACCTAAGCATCATACAGAAGAGTCCTATGAAGAACACAGAGAGGACAAGCATCGGAAGTGCAACAGAGAAAGTGAGGAAGAACCGAGATACAAGCGCAGAAGAGGCAAAAAGCATCAAAGGTAAGACCTTAGATTGCTCAGTTTTTAATTATATTGTTATGAACAATGTAATAAAGTTGTAAGCAAAGCTAGAATACTTGTTGTATTACATAGAAGTTTTTGTTAGCATCAATTTAGGAGGAGATTGATAGGAATGCACAATCCCTCCATTTGTATAGAAATTGATGTAACAAAACTTAGATGTATTAGTTATAATGTAGTTCGTATGTTTAGGCTAGAAGTCGAGTAGGTAGTTGTAGTGTAGGTTAGATGCCAGTGAGCAGACGGTTGCATATGTAAAGACATTGTGCAGACCACCAGATGAAGAAGACTACAGAGGACTTTGGATGAACAACTATTGCAATTATAAGCAACAAAGGAACTCGAAGGCTTCAGAACGAAGGACTAAGCTTGCAAACGAGGACCAACATCACAAGGCACAAATTGAATTAGATCTGAGTGCGAACAAGAGTTGCAGCAGAGACTAGATGTAGACTAATAATATATAGTCCTTATGTTTCTTCAGAAATAGGGTGGTATCAACCTTGCCTCTTTCAAATTTATTTTCACATAAAAATTTTAAGAGAGTTTCATACCATGCTCTAGGTGCTTGCTTTAGCCCATGATGTCTCATTCACTCAAAATTCATGTCAAGTAAGAGACAAAATTACATGAGAAGTCAAATTAGTAGGAATAAGAAAAGGAAACATTTATGCAGTAGATTTTGACTCATTATAGTTAGAACAAGTAACATGTTTTTACACAAAGGGAGCTAAAGACACAAACTGACTATATCACAAAAGATTAGCTCATCTTAACTTCAAAATTATAGATAGATTATCTTCAGAAAATCTAATGAAAGGTCTTCCATAACTAAAGTTTAAAAATGATAAACTATGTAGATCATGTCAAGAGGGAAAGTAAACTAGAGCAAACTTTAAATCTCTAAATTCATCTAAATCAAATAGAATTCTGAAATTGTTACATATGGATCTTTTGGTTCAGTAGAGGTAGAAAGCTTAAGTAGATAGAAATATACTCTAGTTATAATAGATGATTACTCAAGATATACATGGATAATATTAAAAAAGTGAAACTTGCAGTCTGCTAACTAGATTCCTAAGACAAATTCAAAGTGAAAAAGGCATGGAGGTAATCACAATTAAAAGTGATCATGGTACTGAATTTGATCAAACAGGAGTAGATGCCTACTGTAATGATCACGGAATAAAACACAACTTCTCAGCACTAAGAACACCTCAACAAAATGGTGTAGTAGAAAGAAAAAAATAGGATACTTATAAAAGCAACTAGGACAATTCTTGCTGATTCAAACCTGCCTAAAACATTTTGGGGAGAAGCAGTAAACACAACATTCTATACTGGAAATAGATACACTATACACAAACTATATAAAAAGACCCCCATGATTATGGAAAGGAAAGACACCAAGTGTCAAAAATACTTTCATGTCTTTGGATGTAAATGCTATATATATAACAATGACAAAAATCATCTAGGGAAATTTGATCCTAAGACAGACGAGGAAAGCTTCATAGGATACTCCACAATCAGTAAAGCTTTTAGAGTATACAATATAAGAACACAAACAGTTGAGGAATCAGTACATGTATCTTTTGATGAATCGGAAAACATCCATGCGAGATGCTAATGTCTTTGATGAGGAATGTGCATGAATAGATGATGAACATGATGGAGATGAGGATATTGTAATTATAGACAAGGAACAATCGTTTGCACAAAATGAAGAAAACCACAATGTAGTAGAGTTAGAACAATCTACCTGGCAATAACAACAAAAACAAATAACTAATGAACATGACAAGAGAAGATGGATCAAGGCATACACACAGGAAGACAACGTTGGAGACAAAGATACACCTGTATAGACTAGAAAGCCAACAACCAGAGAATGTCTGTTTGCCTGCTTCATATCAAAAGTAGAACCAAAGACAATAAGTAAAGCCCTGAGTGATCCAAACTGGGTAGATGTCATGCAAGAAAAACTGAATGAGTTACAAAGAAATGAAGTATGATATGTAACACCAAGACCCAGAAATGATCCAATTGTTGGCTGTAAGTGAATATTCAGAAACAAAACTGATGAAAATGGAATAGCCATCAGAAACAAAGCTAAGTTAGTTGCAAAAGGATACTCACAAGAAGAAGGAATCAATATTGATGAGATCTTTGCCCCTATTGCAAGATTGAAAGCCATAAGGATATTCCTTGCCCATGCTGCATATCAAGGATTCAAAGTCTATCAGATGGACGTAAAGATTGTCTTTCTAAATGGAAAGTTGTAAGTAGAAGTATATCTCGAATAGCCTCCTGCTTTTGAAGACTTTGAACATCCAGAACATGTTTACAGGTTAGACAAGACATTATATGGATTAAAGCAAGCTCCAAGGGCATGGTATGAAACTCTCTCAACCTTTTTATGTGTGAATAAATTTCAGAGAGGAAAGGGTTGTTACCACTTTATTCCTTAAAAGGCATAAAGAACATATATTGTTAGTGCAGATTTATGTTGATGACATTATATTTGGTTGTACTAATAATAAACTTTGTACATTATTTGTTGAATTAATGAAATCTAAATTTCAAATGAGCTTAATAGGGGAATTAAAATACTTTCTAGGACTTCAGGTATAACAATTAGAATGTGGGATGTTTTTGAATCAATCTAAGTATCTAAAGAACACAATCAAAAAGTATGGATTAGAAAGTGCCATATGAAAACCTCTATGTGTACATCAATAAAAATAAATAAAGATGAAAAAGGAAAGAGAATAATTCAAACCATGTATATAGGAGTAATAGGCTCATTATTATACCTTCCTGCAAGCATACCAGACATCCACTACTCAGTCTTTCTTTGTGCAAGGTATCAATCTGATCCCAAGCAATCCCATTACATTGCGGTAAAGAGAATCTTGAGATATCTTAAAGGAACTCCAAACCTTGATGTATGGTATCCTAAGGAATCAGACTGATAGGTTTTTCAGATATAGATTTTGTAGGTTGTAGAGTTGACAGGAAAAGCACCAATGGATCATGTCAATTCCTTGGTGCAAGACTGATCTCATGGTTCAGCAAGAAGCAGATCACTGTATCAACCTCTACTATAGAAGAAAAATACATAGCTGTAGGGAACTGTGCTACACAAATACTATGGATGAGATCACAGCTTGCAAACTACGATATGATATTCTCTGAAAACTCAATATTTTGTGACAACACGTCTGCAATGGCAATTTCAGAAAATCCAATTTTTAATGCAAGAACCAAACACATCTATGTCAGATATCACTTTATGAAAGATCATGTGCAAAAAGGTCACTTTAAATTGGCATATATTCCAACAGAAAAACAAATTGCACATATTTTTACAAAGCAAATTTGCTCAATGTCGTGGTGGATTGGGTATACTTGATTTAAAACAATAAATTGACCAAAATGTTTTACTGCTCTACTACACATGTAGAATGCAAACTATCATTATTTATGATATGTAGAGTAACATTATTTTAAAATATACAAACTAGCATTATCTTACTCTACTGCTTACTGCACACAAGGAATGCAGATTAGAGATACTCTTGTTCTACTACACCTTTATTTTTTGGAAAGAAAATAACGTTTTAAAACTGATTGTCTAAAATCACGCAATGGCCAAATTAATGGCTGAAACTGTGTAATAGTTCATTAAAACAAGCAATAGTTATATTTTTCAAAGGGTATAAAAATGAGATTTTTCCAATTAGAAAAACACTTTTACTCCCTCATTCTCTCTCCCCCATTCTTGCGCTCTACTACACGAAACTATGAAACCTTAAGTTAATAAAATTCTCTAAAATTCAATCTCACAACTAAAAAATATTATCTTAATCGTTTTGAAAAATGGCCAACACTCAGTCAAACACTCCCTAAAAAAGCCTCAAATCTGATGAGCAACAAAGCCCAACGAAGAAAACTGAGATGCAAATAGAAGTGATGCTTGATTTAGAGACCCTGAGAAATGAATCCTATTAAGTAAAGGAGATAGCCGAGTTAATTCAAGATACAGGGTTCAAGTATTTTTGTGAAAGAACAGCAGAATCTATGATGAAGAAGTACAAAACTTCATAAAGAAGGCAAAAGTTGCAGCCGACCTTCAATTGATTTTGTATTTCTCAACAACAAAGAAGATTAGGATCTACATAGGTGCAGACGACTTTGGATAGTATTTCATGTCCCAAATGAAGGATCTAGAATCATCCCACCTTCCATAGTAGCAGACGGAAGGCATGCCAATGTAAGCAAAGATAGGCAGAACGAAGGAATCAGAACAATGAAGAAGTATCTATCTAAGGAGTACAAGATGCTCACAGATGTTGTCAAGAAAGTTATCTTGTCCAGAAACTTCTCCAAGGATCAGATCACATCTGATTAACAGGAGATTATGTGTGTAATTCTCATAAAATACAAGATAAACTGGGCAAAATTGCTCACGTATCAGCTTGCAAAGGCTATGGCAGCAAAACAGCCTTTGTTTGGAAGAGTAATCAGCATCATCCTCAAGGGAAAGCTGAAAATATTTGAGAAGGAAGGGAGGCCATGGATAGTGACGAAGCAAATAGACGTAAGAAAGATAGGCAAGCAGCCTAACGAATTCACAAAAAAGGTTGTAGCAGTACAGACCAATGCAAACGTTATAGACCACCCTCCAAAGGCAGCAGTGCAGACCAGTGCTAAGGCTGCAGAACACCCTTCGAAGAAGACTCAGAAAGTCAAGAAGGTACTAATCAACAAACCACAACCATCCAAAATAAAACAACCAAAGGAGATCAGAAGAAGACTCATCCTGCAGACCTCAAACAAGGAGACCATATCAGATCACCATGCTGCAAAGTCAACAGGGATGAAAGTGGAAAAACAGTCTGCAGAAGAGCAGACTAGGCAATCAATTGAGGGTTCATCCTCAGGAACCCTGCCACCAAAAGAGCAAGAACTTATAGCACTTCATGATGCCAATGTGGCACTGAAGTATCTGAAGGCTCGTGCAGACAAAAACCTCCAAAATCTAATCTTGGAAGCTCAAAGAAACTAATAAGAGATTAGGGAAGGATCACAAACTCAGCTGAGACAGGAGCTCAGCGCACATAGATACATAAGGAAAGAGATAGCGGCTATTGAAGCCAAACTCAGGATAATGCAGATGGGTTCGTCTCAAGCCATCTCTACTACAAGTGCAGTAACAATCAGGTCTGTTATAATAGAACCCTCAACAACAGCAATCATTCCAATTTCCAATATTGGAATGGATTCATCTATGATTGAAGAAAATCATCCGACAACTGCAACAGAGGCTTGGGCCACAACAATAACAACTAAAGTCAAATAGTCTCCAGAAAAGGAGAAAATTGTTTAACGCTCTGCAGATGACTCAAGCTATACAGGAAAGAATTCTAAACGACAAGACCAAAACCTATGAACTCCTAGGCAAATCACAGCAAGAAGAAATGGTGAAAAAGTCACAGAAGGAAGAAATGATTAAAGAGTTTGTCAATAAGCACAAACTTCAAATCAAAAGGACATCAAGGACTGCCAGGCCAAAACTAATTCCATCAGGACCAACCATACGATACAGAATACATCCAGATGGATCGAAGACAGAGATTGGAATAGTTGATAGAATGAAAAAAGAGGAAATCCACCAGATTCAAAAGATTAAAGTGAGCAAGAAGAAAAGACCCACTGAACCATACATTTTGTTTAGTGAAGTACTTGAAGTAAAGGACTCAACATTGAAAACGATGAGACACAGACTTTTAATAGTGCTCTATTGTGCATGTTGATAATTGTGCTTCCCGTAGTTAAGAATAAACGTCCAAGAATGATTGGGGCTTTATCATCCTCCTCCATGTCGAGAATAATAAAGTCTTTTGAAAATATGAGATATTTCACCTTGACAAGAACATTCTCAATAATACCCTGAGGATAAGTTATGTAGCGGTCCGCGAGTTATAGAGATATGATGGTAGGGCATGCCACTCCAAACACTATTTTTTTTATACACAAACAAAGACATCAAATTAATCGAAGCACCTAAATCACATAGTGCTTTAGAGAAAACACTATTACCAATAGAAAAAGGAATAGTAAAACTCCTTGGATCGTTAAGCTTTTGTAGAAGCTTGAGTTGGATTATCGCACTATATTCCTCGTTGAGCTACACGGTCTTAAATTCCTCAAGCTTTCTCCTTTTAGACAAAATCTCCTTCATAAATTTTGCATAACTTCGCATTTGAGCCAAAGCATCGATAAAAGGAATATTAATATGGAGGCACCTAAACACTTAAAAAACTTTTCAAATTGTTTGTCAAGTTTATGCTTCATGAAAAGTTGAGGAAAAGGAACTTTATGAATATATGGTAAAGGGTTCTTCGGTGTGTTCCTTTGAGGTTTCAGCGGTTGGATCATTTATCTTGGTATTGTTGGGTTCTATCTCCTCTTAAGGTTCGTCTTCCATAGGCCACTTCGGATCCTTCAAAGTTACTCCGCTCCTTGTACACGCCGCCTTGACATGCTCCTTTGGATTGGTTTCGGTTGTGATAGGCAAGATGCCTTGAGCTCAAGATGTCAAGAGTGAAGCGATATGCCCCATTTGTGTCTCCAAATTCTTCAAGAAAGCACCATGGTTTTGTAAGATAGTCTCATGCCTTTGAAAATTCTCACCGTCTTAGCTATGTACTTAGCCAACATGTCTTCAAGGTTGGACTTTGTGGTTTATGAGGGTTCGGATTGAAACCCAGAGGAGTGAGGGTAGCTTGGTTGTTCTTCCATGAGAACCCCAGATGGTTCCTAGAGTTATTCAGGTTGTAGAAGTTGTTGTTGTCTTGTGGGGGACGCATGATGCCTTGTCCATATGCCACTTGCTCCATGTTTTGAGGTTGTATTATGTGAGCATACAAGTGACATTCATTGCTTCCATGAGGTACTCTACACATGCCACAAGTAGGAGGCGAGGGTGCTTAGATGGCATTGACTTGCGCATTTGAAGAGCTAACGGAGAGAGCACTCATTTTTTTTGTGAGGGAGTCGAGTTACTTTATGATAGAAGTCGTCGTATCAATCTCTAGCATACCTGGTGCCTTCTTGTAAACTTGTCTATCACCCGGCCATTGATAAGAACATGGAGTCAAGCAAGTCTCATGTCAGCATATAGTTGAGGTTCATGAATGATCCCTTGGCCGCTACATCAAGAGATACTTGAAGTTCATTGTGGAGCCCCTTAAAGAAGCTCTTCATTTGTATCCAATCGGGTAGCCCATGATGAGGACACTTCTTGAGAAACTTCTTGAATCTCTCCCATACTTCATAAAGAGTCTTCGTGTCGTATTGAGCAAAGGAGGTGATGTCGGTTTGGAGCTTGACAGACTTGGCCGGAGAGAAGAACTTCGTGAGAAACTTTTGTACCATTTCGTTCTTTGTGGGATCGACTCATGCTCATCACTTCTACATTATTATAAGAATTGTGTAGTGTAAAGTAGTGGATACGACGGATACTATCAGAAAGTTTTTGGTTTGAAGACGAGAGGACATCATGCCATCCCAGATGACTTTAAGTTATAGTTTATAGATTTCTACAGGGATTTGACATTGTGTGGCTACTTTAACAAGCACGCAAAGTCCTTAATGGTCTTCAACCCCATTTTCTGGTACTCCAGGATGTGATGAGCAACACATTGTTCGGGAGGGAAGACTCTGAGGATCACATCCACAAGGATGGGATTTTGTTATTGTCGGATATGCATACAGACTACAAAGTCGATACCGCTACTCACATGGTGAAACATTGATATATGGTATATGCTTCGATGGTTTGATCGCTGCCCTAGCCGAGAACCTGAGACTCGACCTCACCACTCTGGAGGCCTTTACCCAATAGATTCCGCTATTAGATACGTAGCATATGGCTGCTATTACAAGGATCACCTTGGACAAGGAACTAGAGAAGTACATCCTCAACTTCCATTCTAACCATGTGAAGTTGATACTACCCAGCCCCTTGGTTGATGTGAGGAACAGAAGGAGCTGGACCTTCCTCATATTGCAGCTAAAGGCCCCTCCTATACAGATTGAGGAGCTGCGAAAGATGATGAGCAAGATTATGGAGATGATGATGTTGAGGATAAGCAGGGAGGATATTATGGTGATGCTGAGAGAAGATAATGGTGATCATTATATGATTGACGAGTGTCTATTGATCGAGGGCCCTAGCCGAGCGACTGAGGAGATGCCTGCTCCGATAGACTTCTAGTATGGAGATTTATCCCAAACCAACCGAGAGCAACAGTATCATACTCATTATCATTCCCTACCACCATAGTACCCGACATACGATCATGATTCCTATACTATTAGGGATCTATGCGAGAGGGTGGACACTATGGAGGCTACGATGAACTCCAATTTTGATCAGCTTAATGGGAACCAGCAACAGACCCTGAGAAACCAGGAGAGGGAGTACAAGATGTATAGTGACTTCATGGCTCGCATGGATAGCTGGCATCAGCAGTTTTGACACTATCCACCTCCACCACCCCAGCTGTGAGCATGTTCTTGGTATTGTCCTCTGTTCCTTTATAGTTTCTAATCCATTGAGGACAATGTATTATTGAGTTTGGGGGAGGGAAACGTGGATTTAATAGTATCGGTCTATTTTATATTTTTACTTGCTGTACTTTATTTCTGTTTTGTAAACTCTATTTCTGATTTCAATTGAATAGTTCTGTATATAAGTCCTTGTTATTTAGATTTGTTTAGTTAGCTTGTTTTCATTATTTCAAAAAAAAGAAAGCATAAAAAAGGTCATTTTTAAAATTTTGTCAAAAAGAAATACACAAGAACAATAAAACGAGTTTGTACTCAAAAGAATAAAATGAAATAGTGTGATACTAGAAATAATGATAGCCTAAGATAAAAACCCTCTTGATTATAGGATGGGATTTCATCCAAAATATCCCTAGACTACAATCTCAAACAAAGACATACATGGGGGGTATGAAACTAAACACGGGATATGAGGTGAACAATTAGGTTAGACCTTTATAATGCAAATAAGTAGGTCATGACGGCGTTATGTACATCCGAGTTGAAGCTTGAGTAGTGTGTGTATTTAAATCATATTTTTTCCCATTTTTTATAGCCATAACCATTACACATTTCTTTTATCGATGTTATTATCCCATATGCTTATCCTTTTGATTCCGCTAAATTTGTTCGGGATGATGCTTATATGATATACATTTTGATGGTTATGTTGCTACTTATTCTATATCATATGATTTACTTCACAAAAGAACCTATTTGAACCCTTTTTATATGTGTGAGTCAAGGATTTGTCTTTATGATGGGAAGCACTTTATGTTAAATTGGTTGGTTATGGACGGATACTTATGGTGCAAAGTTTTGGTCAAGTTTGTATTGTACATGTTTATTTCCCTTTAAAAACAGGGGAGGTTAAAAAAAGTTGTCCTTTCAACCCTTAAAAATGGTGATTTTATACGAGCTATGGTCTTTTGTTTATTTTTTTGGATCTTTATTTTTTGAAGCACAATGCTTTTAAGGGGATCGGGATTGAGACTATCATTGTTTGAGTCTATATTGATTCCTACCCTCATTTTTATCAAGCTCCACTTAGCCAAAAAATCAGCCTCGTTTCACCCTACTTTGTTTATTCTTTACTTAGCGCACGTTAGATTTTGCTGTACACTACTGCTTGGGGGATGAATGGGTGTATATAGCATTTGTTCATGTAGGCTTGTTGGATTATTTTGATCGACACTTAGCTTAATCTATTTAAATGAGTGTTTGGATATGATCCTCGTGATAATTATGGGTATGGTGAGATGCCTTGTTCAGGTGATGGTCTAGTGATACGAGGATGGGTTCATGCACGTGTGTCGAAAGGGGTAACGATGAACTGCCTCACGTGTGTCGAACATGAGTTATGATACTTGATCTACTTATTGTTAGAGTTTGACATGTTATATCGATCTTGTTTCTTCTTGTGTGATTCTTTTGTTATTCTTTTTATTGTTTTTTCTTAAGGATAAGCAAGGGTTTAGCTTGAGGGAGTTTGTTAAACATTTACATGCATATTTTTCTTGGTTAAATGCTTTGCTTTTATCCTTTAGTGTCATTTTTATGTTTTCTTTTATGTTTTTGTCGGCAATATTGTTGTTTGTTATGTTTTCGTTGCAGATGTGCTGTTTTAAAGCTTAATTTGCTGGATTTGATCGAAAGAAAGCTAGGATTAGATTTTTCAGTGGAACAAGATGGATTTGCACGTGTTTATGCTATATTGATGGTTTAATGGTGTTGATATCATGTGTGGAAGTAGTGGAGTTTAAATAATGAAGAGTGAAAAATGTCACTTTCACGCCTTGGACAGCTCGTGAATCTGCTTTGATAGATTTGTTAATTTCTACCCAAATATTTTCACTGCCATGAATCTGCTTTTTCCAGAGTCGATTAAGTCATGGAGAACCTCATTTTATTTAGTTTTTCACTCATATTTAGGTTTAGATCTAGATTCATTCATAATTCTCACAGATTCGACTTCCATTATTGTAATTTCAGAGTTATTATTCTCATTTTTCTTGATTAGATTATGATTGATTTGATTGTAATTGAAAACGATGGCTTGGAGCGTTAGATTTATTGTTGGATTATGTCGATGGGTTTGATTGTTTCTCTGTTTTATTTTGATTGTTTTATTTACATTATGATTGAGCAGATTGTACTATTTTTTTCGTCTCTAAAATGCTATTTTTTGTAGTGCGCGTAGTAGGGAAAATGTGAGTGAATTTATGGATGTGGAGTGATGAGGCAAATCTGGTTTTATTGAAGTTAATAGGAATGTACAATCCCTATAGTTATATTGAAATTAATGAACATAACTTAAAATTATTAGCCATGATGTTTATTGTGCTAAGGCTGGGAATTACTTAATAATCTACCGTCTAGGTTAGATGTTGAAGAGCAAATGACCATAGATGGAAAGCATTATGAGCCACCAGATGTAGACCACTACAGAGAATTTCAGCAAGACATCTAAGAAATGCTTCGGGATCTAGGATCAATCTTGTTGACAAGGGTCAACACAACAATGCAAAAAGGTTGCAAGAATGCTGAGTACGGATGAAGTTGCAGCAGTGATTGGATGCAGACGAGGTCTCAACGGTACTGAGTGTAGACTAAATCATAGGAGACTGAGTAAGTACAGTAGAGATGGTTGCCTAGGTCGGACAAGGATCAAAGGATTGGTCAAATCTAACATTTGAGATATGAAGAAACTGTACGAGGATCAAAATAAAGCTAATCTGCCAGCGTCAGTGAATGGGTCACATGTGTTGCTAACAGACAGGCTGTCAACAAGTAGAGTTGATAAGAAAAGGACAAGTGAAACATGTCAATTTCTTGATGCAAGATTGATATCATGGTTCAGCAAGAAGCAGAATACAATGTCAACCTCTACTGCAGAAGTAGAATATATAGCTGCTGGAAGCTGTGCTGCACAAGTATTGTGGATGAGGTCATAGTTTGAGAAAACACCAATATTTTGAGACAACACATCTAGAATGACAATTTAAAAAAATCCAATGTTTCATATGAGGACCAAATGCATTGATGTCACATATCATTTTATCAGAGATCATGTACAAAAAAGTCATATTAAACTAGAATAAATTCCAACATAAAGACAAATTGCAAATACTTTTACAAATCCTCTTGATGAGAGCAAATTCATCCAATTCTGAGGAGAGTTGGGTATGATTGATTTAAATCAGTAAAATGACCAGCGTTATTTTTACGCTACTGCAGTTCTATTTTCAAAAAGATATATCATTTTAAGACTGATTACCTAAATTTTTGCAATAGTCAAATCTGTGACTGAATCTCCGTAACGGTTACTTTTCTATGGCAATGATAACTTTTCAAATTGGTATAAATATGAATAAATTTTCAACCTAAAACACTTTCACTCTCTATTTCTCTCTAAGCAGTCTTATATACATCCTCTCTCTTTTTCTTGCCCTTTACTACAAACCCTAGTTTGCTAATTCTTAGGTCTCACTTTCACAAACTTGAAAACTCTTTCCATTTCATTGAAAAATGGCCAACACTCGATCCAACACTCCTTCCAAGAGTGAAAAAGCTCAAAAGCCACGTAGTCCAATAAGGGAGACCGAGTTACAAACAGTTCTTGACTTTGAAACTTTGAAAAATGAATCAGATTAAGTAAAGGATATATCCGAGCTGATTCAAGATACAGGTGTAAAGCACTTTTGTGAGAAAATCAACAGAGTATATAACAAAGAATTCCTGGACTTTATTGAAAAGGTTAGAGTTATTGAGGGATTTCAAGGAATCACATACACATCCACCAAATGAATTGGGATCATCATCACTCTGAATGATTTTGAATAGCTGTTTAGAGTTTTAAATGAAGGACCCAGAGACATTCCACTCTCTGTGGTGAGTGCCAAGCTGGAAGGAATAATGTGTGCAACCCTGACCAAACACAAACTTAATTGGGCCAAGCTGCTGATGCATCAACTGGCCAATGCAGTAGAGGCCAGACAATCTTTGTTTGGAAGAGTTATAAGCATAATCCTGAAAGAGAAGTTTAAGCTTTTTGATAAGAAGGAAGGCCATGGGGTGTGGATAAGAATATTGACATCCATAAGATTGGGAAGTAGCTAATAGACTCAAAGAAACGAGTAGTACTATAGACTACAAAAAGGCTGCACACTAGCCTGCCAAGAAGGAACTTGAAAAGGCCAAAGGGAAGATCATCAAGAAGGCTCCGGAAGCCAAAAATGGAGGAAGCCTGCTAACAGACGAAGGTGACAAGGAGGAAGCTTGTCTTGTAGATCTCAGAAGAGAAAACATTATCTGAGCTCCCTGCTGCATAGCACACAGAAATAGAGGAAGAAACTCAGTCTGTGCCTACAGATGAGCAGACTGAAGTCAACACTCAAAGACCAAAAACCTTAGCAATAGTTAAGGGATCATCTTCAAGGAGTCTCCCTCCAAAGGAGCCAAAAATAGTTGTGCTCGATGATGTAAATAATGCTCTGAAATATATTAAGGTTGGAGTTGATGAAAACTTTCAACAACTCATCCTGGAAGCACAACAAAGCTATGAGGAAGTCAGAGAAGGACCCATGGCACAATTAAGATAGGAGTTGAATGTACAAGGGTATACAAGAAGGGAAATTAAAGACATTGAGGCCAAACAAAGAAGAATGCCGACTGATCAACCTCTTAGTGCATCTACTACAATCTCTTTGGCAATTAGGGCTATTGTATCAGAGGCATACACAACTGCCATCATTCCTGTCTCTACTACAGAAATGGAGTTGGTTGGGATTGAAGCTGAATAATCCTTAACTGCATCAGAAGCATGGGCCACAATACCAACCACTAGCAAAGCACCATCACTAGGGGATGATGATAATGGTCATGATGAATTACCACAGCCATAAGATCAGAATAATGATGAAATCATTGATGAAGTGGCCAGGGAAAGCATCCAAGAGCAACTTGCAGCAACAGAGTCTCCAGTAGCAGAGTCCATAGCAAAAAAGCCAACAGCAGAAGAGTCTGAAGCAAGAGAACTAACACCAACAATAGCAAAACAATAAGCATCAAGAGAGCCAGAAGAATCAGTAGCGGAGGTACCTATAGCAGACAAGCTAGAAACAGTCGAACCATCACAAGAAGAAACAACACTAACAGAGAGGCCAGAAATAGAAACATCAGCAGCAGAGAAATCAACAGCAGATATTCAAGATTCACAAGACATAGAAGTAGTAGAGGCCACCTTAGACAAAAAGGAAGCAGACGATGAGCAAACTACTACAAAGAAATAGTTCACAAAGGTCATAGCTCTTGATCTTACTCCAATACAAATAGAGGAGGTTGTCATAGTTGAAGATGAGTCACCTGATATGACTTCTGCACTAACGGAAGAGCAAACTACAAACGAAAGCCCTTTCAAAGGGATGACACTTGAAGAACTTAAGAAGCAGCTGATGAGTAACACCTCTACAAGTCAGGAGAATATGCCTCCCAAAGTGCATCCCCTCTCAGCCTAATATTTTCACCTCCCTTTTTTTTCGAATTGGTGCAGATTAGGACAGATCCATCCTCAGTAGGATTCCCTCAAGGAATGCTCTACAGTGGCACATATTATATCCAAATGGCATCCCAGACTGCAGCTAGAAGTTTGAGGCAAGTCCTTGAAGATGTCAGATTGATAGCAATCCATGAAAAACCATCCTCTACTACAAGAACAATGGCCACAATTGAAATTCCTGTACAACATTAATCATCTCCACCAGAAATTACAGTGCAATATAGACTGAGGCAACTGGATCAAGAGGTTTACAACATGCATTAGTGGACAAAAGATGCATTCAAAGATCTTCTTGATACACTTAAACAAGTTACAGATGAGCTGGAACCTGAGAAGGATATTAGAATCAAATGCTTTTGCAGACTTCAACGATACTCTCTCCAACATGGCTCAAGGGTTTCTCACCCAAATACAGAGGGGCAATGCCCTAAATATCTAGCAATACAGGCTTGATTTTTCAAATCTAAACAAGCTAAGGGGGCAACACTCAGAGGACCTTCACTGACTACAAACTTCTCTGAAGATCACTCAACGGCAGCTCAAGGAACACATCCTCAACAATGGCAGAAGGCTTAGCTCGCTCGAAACCAAGATTCATCTTGAAACTACCAAGGTCACAGCTGCTCAACAGACAACCACTTCTGCACTAAAAGTCTTTCGAGCTACAATTGAAGCCCTTACAGCAGCACTAGATGCTAACGAAAAGGGGGAGAAGGTAGCAGAGAAATGGAAAGAAGCAACAAGGCCGTCTGCAGGAGAGCTAAAAATAAAATAAAATCAACCACTGTAGCAGAATGGAAGAGGGCAGCAATAAAGATCCCCATTAAGACAAGAATCTCAGGGGGAGCAAAGCCTACAAAGGACGTCATCAAGACATAGGTCTCAAGGGGAGCAACCCCAGGAGGAGAAAAGAAGGCATTCAAGCACATCAGAGGGTCAGCCTCAAAAGCGCATTAGAGGCAGTGAGCATCACAGGTAAGAATGATACATCCTTTGCTGTACTTTAGTCTTAAAAATAGGATTTAAGTTAATAAAACAAATGTAATAGGTAAGCTTGTTGTTTTACTTAGGAGTTTTAATAGAATAAATTTAGGGTAAGATTGATATGAATATGCAATCCCCTCAGTCGTATAGAAATTGATGAACAAAACTTAGAAGTATTAACCATGATGTTTAGTGTGCTAAGATTGGGAATTATTTAGTAATCTGGAGTCTAGGTTACATGCTAAAGAGCAGACGATCATAAATGGAGAGCATTGTGGGCCACTAGATACAGATCACTATAGAGAATTTCAGCAAGGTAGCTAAAACATGCATGTATAGGAAAAGACCTTCAAGTGCTTCAGATCTAAGATCAATGTTGTTGACAAGGGTCAACACAGCAATGCAAAATGATTGCAGTAGTGCTGAGTGCGGACGAAGTTACATCGGTGATCGGGTGTAGATGAGGTCTCAACGATACAGAGTACTCACTAAGTTATAGCAGACTGAGTGCAGTAGAGATGGTTGCCTAGGTTGGACAAGGATCAAAGGATTGGTCAAATCAAAGATTTGAGGTATGAAGAAACAGTACGAAGATGAGAATAAAGCTAATCTGTCAACATCAGTGAAGGGGTCACATGTGTTGCTAACGGTCAGGCTGTCAACATTAGATCAAGTACAGTCACGGGTTCATTTCCTCAGTCTATAAAAGGGTATCAAAGAGCTCATAGAACAATGCTGTTGATGAACGATTGAACGTACAAGGGATATGAGAAATCTGATTTCAAAGTTATTCAAGTGAGTTAAATTACAGAAAACAGGAAAAATAGAGTTCACTAGTTTGCATTAAAGAACAAAGCTACAACAAAGTATAAAGAGGGATCTGTGCAAGTATATGGGTTCTCTGCCTTTGGCAAGTTGTAAAATTGTGAAGGGATTATCTTGTAAGCCAAAAACAAGAAGATAGTGAATTCATCTTTTGGATTGACTATATTGATCATCCAGGAAAGACTAGACTAAGCTATCGATCATTAGTTGATAACGAGTGTCTAAACTATTATAAAATCCTGTGTTCTTTACTTGCTTTCCATTACTTTGTATTTTTAGAAGTAGTAGAAATCAATCAAAATAGTAAATAGAGACAAACTTTCAAAGTATAAATCTCTGTTGCAGACACCTTTGATAGTGTGCGAAGATCATTAGTGTATCTAAAACAAATATTCCACTACATTACACTGGAAAGTTTAAAACAACCTATTCAACCCCTCTAGGTTTTACATGTGGATCTTACATACTCGATGTTGGAGTGATTTATGGAATTACTCTCAATGAAGAAGATGCTGATTATGAATGTTTCTTGTGATGATTTTATGTGTTTCATGATTATATCCTTGAGCAGGTAACTAGGGTTGGTTATGTTTCACTAATGCAATGGTTAAACTCTTTTGATCATGCAGTAGCAATCTAGGTTTGGGTAAATTGTTGATCTCTATTAAAGTTTATTCAAAGTAAGAGAAACATCACAACTTAAGATTATATCTTGACTAACTCTTTAGTGAAATATAAACACCTTAAGAAGATTCATGTATTTTAGGCTTTGATGTTTGGTTCTTATGTTGGATGTTTTTCTTATTCCGACAATAGTGTTGTGTAACTTGTTTAATTATAATTATGATATGTAATTTGGATGTTTATTGGTGTTTGATGCTGGTTTGGCACCACAAATATATATTCTGGGTGTATGGTTGTATGTATATAGTAGGCGAGGCTCGAAGTTAGCTATTAATTCCCCCCCCCCCAAAACCAGATTAACGACGGAAAAAGACCAATTTATCACTAATCCACGAGAGACTCCATCGCATAATAAGATATTCTAGAAATAACGTTTAGCGACGGAATCCTGGCAGCCATCGTTAATCTACAATTGATGCCATCGCTAATCTACAACAACACATGCTTGCGCCTCTAATGTTCCAAAAACAAGGTTTGCGACCAACTTCCATCCTGTTGCTAATTTGCGACAATTCTGCCCCTAATCTATGATGAAATTTTATTTTTCCGTCGCTTAATCAATTGGCGACTAAGTTTTAAGCGATAGTCAATTCAAGTCACAAGTGTGTCCCTAATTACTATTTGCGACGGAATTTACGACGAAAATGACTGTAACAAATTAACTGAATTTTTATTGTGGAGGCAATTGATGCCGTCGCTAATCTGCGACAACACATGCTTCCGCCTCTAACGTTCCGGAAACAAGGTTAGCGACCAACTTCCATCTTGTTTCTAATTTGCGACAATTCTGTCCCTAATCTATGATGAAATTTTATTTCTTCACCGCTTAATCAATTAGCTATTCAATTTTAAGCGATAGTCAATTCCATTCACAAATTTTGCGACAGAATTTACGACGAAAATGACTGTAACAAATTGACTGAATTTTTCTAGTGGAGTTAGAGTTCATTTCAAAAAATAGACTACTAGGATTAATTTGCACTCTTGTGAATTACCTAGAATATCTTTGCTTGATATCGTCACAATATTCTTATTGGACAATATTAGAATATAACGAAAATTACATGCCTAAAGTTTCCTAGAACTCTATCCACATAGAATTATGCACAATGTTATGTAATATTGCATATGATTTATTCCACATGCAATGAATGATCACATGTGATCCTAACTAATTTTTAATTATTTCTAGATTTCCATCATCATTCTAGATTTATACTCATTAGTTTTAGTTATTATATCTTTTGAATATCCCTTATCTTTCTTATAAGATTTGATTTGATTGTTGAATTTAGGTTGAGAATTAAAGAGTCCTTGTGGCAACGATTCCTTCTTGCTACTACTACTTTTCAAGGGGAAATAATTTGACGTGCTAATGACACATGCTTCATTTGCCGTGAAAAGATTCACAGCCGTGAAATCTGCTCGACTGAAATATGTTTTCTGTTATGAATTTTATGGTGCTTAAATCTTATCCATTCTCTTGTATAATACTCTCTGTATTCACTCGTTTTCAGTGATAGGGTCAGTTTTTAGGTAGAAAACATTCATTTTTTTTGTTTTTCCATTTTTTGTTGTTAGATCTAGGAGTAATTTACTCATCGTTCCATTTGTATTTTCATTTGTAGAGGCATCGCTGTTTCCACAAAGCCGTCTTCATACCTTTGATTTGGATATTTGTGTATTAATTTAGTTCATTTCTTCATTATGATTGTTATTAGTTTCATTTTCATGTTGATTATGTCTTTATCCATGATTAGTGATTAGTCTCCTTAGTTAGGACATTTGAATGATGCCATGGGAATGAGAATGAGATGAGTAATGTTCTTCATGTATGAATCATGTTAGTGATGAATGTGACATTGATTCAATTCTTGAGATTATGATTTTATGTGGCTTGAACACCGATACAATATCATAATTTAACTATACAACTAATCATAACTCATTATGGTTAATATAAAGAAAATCCGACTAAGGCTAATGTGCTGAACTCTTTTCATAATCTAGATTGATATGATCATATTTATTATTATATTAAACTCAATCGATATAACAAGAGGTATGGCTATATATTCATCAATGTGAATGAATTAGGTTGTTAGAGTGATAGCTTATTTATTCATGTGAGTACCTTAATACTCTTATTGGATCACTTTGTCATATATGTGTTATTATGTCATAATAATCACAATCTCATACTAATTTATGATCATAATTTTTTCGATGCTTACTCTAAAAACCATGGTAGGTTTTACATGTTCCTACATATTTTTCATACTATTGTTTTTCATCGTAGTTTGTGTTGTATTATTTAGTGTTTAATTACATTAACTTTCATAGTCATCCCCACAATTTGAAGTAATTAATTTTTTAGGTAATATTCACGAGTTGAGCGAAAATTGGACTTAATTTTATATGTTTTGCTCTTATTTTCCGTGGGAATGATCCATACTCATCATTACTATTTATTTAGGGGATATTAATTTGAGGTATTTGACGAAAGACCGTCTATTCATTCCACAAAAGTTACTATGAAAACAATTTTATTACTGATGCTTAAACACAAACCACAAAATATGTTTGATTTTTAATCATTTATGCAATCATTGTTGAAATTATCACAATAAAAAATATTATCATTATACAATTATAGGGATTTTTTTTGGTAGACCTACACATGTCATTTTTTTTATTAATTAATATCTATTCATATGTCAACTTCATATTGAGTAAGGCAGATGATCCACAAGTAACGTTGGATGTGAGAAGCTAACTAACCAATATTTTATGGACCGTTTATCTGAAAAATGAACGATTCGATTATAACAAGAATCTCACACTTCCGTTATAAAGTTTAGTGGATGTCTCATCCTTTCGCTATAAAAATTAGTGGATGCAATAATAACATCCGTTAATCTTTATAGCGAAAGGGTGAGATTTGTTATAAAGATTAACGGATGCAATAAATGCTTCCGTTATTTTTTTCAGAGGAAGGATGAGATTCTGATTTTAATTAAACCGTCTATTTTTCAGATAGACGGTTCATAAATATTGGATAGTTAACCTCTCACAGTCAATGTTAGTTGTTGTTTATTTCTCAGTTAGGTTTTTTGACAATGTATTTATTGAGATTCAAGAGCTTTTTTTTTTATTATTCCTCCGTGTTTCAATTTTCAATTGATTTATACATGTAAATATCATATTGGTTTCAATATATCAACTACTTATTGGTTTATACATGGATATTCACAAGATCATTATTATTTTATATATGACGAATTTGAATCAAATTATTAACATAAAAGATAATCATATTTTGTCAAATTTATATGTTAAAGAAATAAAAATAAACAAAAAAAAGGAATAAAATAAAAACTAACGATAACAAATGTACTAAAAAAATCAATACCTATAACATTCGAGATGTAAAGAAAATCATCGGTCTAATATTCGATGAATAGATGCCACTAGGAACTATGCAAGTTACAATTAAGTTTTAGTGGCAAAGTGGAGTGCAACAGAAGTTAGATAAAGCAAAGTGACGGAATCACATGACCCGTGATCACTTGGTTTAGAACTGATGGTTTTATCATTGATTTAGCAAAAGTTCTATTGACTTGAAACAAAACGATAAAACCAAAAACACTGGGAAAACAAAGGGCTGACGTGTCAAAACACCACTGGCCAGAACTCTAGAAGAGATGACAGTTCCTTCCAGCCTTCCGTTCTCCCCTTTTCCCATTCGCCGGCCGAACCTCGATTCCACCTTGCTCTTGTTCTTGCTTGAACTCATCAACAGCAACCCACCATGTCATCCTCAAATCTCCCTCACTGAATCCCCAAAATCCTAGTAATCTCATCTCTCGACTCTCTCTCTCATCTTTCTCTAATGGTGGCGGTGACTTCCGTTTCCTTTTCCGTTTCGGCGAGGATTCGCGCTCCGTCGTCGTCGTCGACTCGAGTTCCGGCTTCGGAAGTGTACGGCGTTCGGCTTCGTTCTGGAGTTTCGTTTGCTCAGGCAGAGCGTGTTCGAGCTTTATCCAGTTCGAGCTCCGTCGTGGTTGTTCGATGTGAGTCGGATGGTGCTTACGCGGCTGGTGAGTTCTAGCTTGGTTTATGGTATTGCAGCTCTAGATGGAGAGGTAATTGACTTTTATTCGAGGGAATCTGAGTGTTATTGACTGTGATTTCGTGAAATCTCGATGACGATTGATGACTATTTATGTCAGGTGAGTGGATGTGCAAGTGTGTGTGGAGTGTGGTGTTTTGTTGAATATGTGTTCGGCGTGGATTTGATCTGATGTAGTTCCACTTAGGATATTGGTATAAAAATGCAGCATCGTCAGGTCGATGATGATAATTGCTGAGTGATAACGTTGAGAACAAGGCACGGTTATCATTAGGTTTATTTGGAAATCGAACATCATTGGCCGGAATTTCAGAATTCCTTGTGGAACTTTAACTGGAACGTAGATTTATGGCACAGTATCCATTAGGTTTATTTGGAAATCAGAATTTGTTGGTTGGAACTACGTGATTCCTGGAGAAAAAGTTACTGGAATGGAATTCTGCTGCCATAGGACCGTAGTTCGTGTTAAGGGAGAAGTGATTGGACTTGAATAGGACATGATCAAATCTTCTAATTATACAGTCATACTAACCGATCATCTTCACTGATTTCTCCTAGCTTCTAAGAAAAACCATGGTCTTGATGTATTGTTCCAAGTCATCCTTGACCGAAATTGAATGTGCACTTGACAGATTCGTTGGAGACATATGAGTACTGTTGTAGTCTTGTAAACATTTGCTGGAAGTCTCAAACTTTGTAGCATAATCAGCTGGGTAAGCAGGGTAGGTTTTGCATTTCATTGCTAGGAATTTAATGAAAGAAAAACTACTGAAAAAAAGGGAAGAAACGGGGACAAGAGCGGTGACTCCGTGAGGCTAGTGATATAATACAAACGTAGGACTTTTTTTTTTTTTTTTTGGTTGGTCCTCCTTATGCCATATTTCTATTGTTTCATACATGTCAACCTCCCATTGGTTTAAACATAGCAACTCCATATTAGTTTATATGTGATTATTAAATATTATTATTAAGCATATAAATGGTTTGAGCCAAATCATTAACAAGAATCATCAATTTGATTTAATCTCAAGGACAATTATATTATGCCAAATCTATATATTAAAGGAGTAAAACTAAATCAAAGATAGGAATAAGGTGGAAACTTACGATAACAAGTGAACTCAAAAAGATAAACAAGTATACCATTTGAGGTGTAAGGGACATCACCTGTGTAGGTCTAATTTGTTTTAAATCGAAGAAGGGATCGCCCACCTAGTATGTTTCCGGTACTCATTCACTTGCTTTTGCTAGGTGTAGCAAAATTCACATCGCATTGCATACATTGCATTAACTTCTCACTGGAGATCAAGTTTATCGAATCTTGACTCCCATTCAATAGTTTTCACACTCTCACTTTAAATCATAGGCCACCATGTCACTTAATCGCAAATTGAAGCATAACTTCCAAGATATGCGCTCGTTTTGCCATCACTTCATCTTTCTTTCTAATGCTTTCATTTTCTATGATGACAACTCTAACAAGTCAATAAGATTAATTATCTTTTGAATAATCCAAATGTTTTCTGAAAGGATTTATTATGACTAAAAGTTTATTTAAGCAACACAAGTTTAGAATCAAATACCAAAATTTTCACAACCATATGTAAACATGAACAACTCCAAGCTATTGAGTCAATATCTGATACATTGAATCTCAGGTACCTAACAAAGTTTGTCTATCCTCGTGTGGGAGATATATTAGCCCCCAGTACAAAACACACCCTTGCAAGTTGCAACTTAGATGACAACATATCCGCACAGTAGCAATATCGAGCATCAGGATAACACCAGCAGCAACCTGCACTCTGTCCCCTACTGTCAAGACCTTCGCCTGTAACAACTGCCGCAACAGATCCCACCACATACCCACCACCAACAACATCTTCACTCACAACAGCCGGAATGGATACACACAATCTCGAAGCAGCGGAAGAGCAACAGGCCTCACGGTCACTTCCATGGCTTTGGTGGCGGCGATAAAGCCTCTTGAGATCCTCGTCAAGGGCTTCATTACTAATCCTACAAAGCTCGGTGACTAAGATCTCTTTGTCTTTGATTGAATAAGCTTGGATGAATTGGTGTTGTATATTGGGTTCTGGTTTTGCAGTTAATTAAGGAGAAACTTGAGCCAGTTTTACGGTTGTTGGCATCTCTTTTTTTGGTAATGGCGAGGAGTTCTAGCATTAAGGTGTTGCAGGCGTGGAGGAGTGTTATGTGTGCCGGTGCATTGACGTTGAAACCTAAGAAGTCATTGGGGTAGAATTAGATGAGAGACATGACAGGTGGATACCCATGTTATGTTGAGAGAAAGTTTATTAAGTGATCAAAACGTCTAGAAAGAGTCTAGACAATTTTCTCTCGTTGCTTGGGTTCGGTCTCAGATTTTCTGTTCTTCCTTTTGATTTCCTTGATTGCGGTGTGTCAGTTCCCTAGATTGCAAACCCTGTTGAATGCCCATTTGTACTTGTACAACATAGTGATTTATGTGTCCTTGCTTATTCTAGGACGAGGGACGATGGAGAGGAGGTGGAGATATATATGGTGTTGGAATGTTTTACTACTTCATGTCCCCAATAGATGTGCACTACACGGAGTTAGTTATAATGTGAAGGAAACAACATAAAAGGAGTACAAAGTCGAGGTGATTCCGCATGGCTGTGCATATAGTGCATGGCCATGCTTCATGACTTGTTGAAGTCATTGAGCACGGGCTAGGGAAGCCGTGCGAGTTGCTTGTACTGAGTCTCTGCAGACGACCAAGGTAGGTCGTGGTCCAGGCTCATGGGCCATACAGGATGTGTTGATGGGTTTTCTGTGTTTTAGGGTTTTCTCCTTTTTTGTGGGTATGTTAATGCAGCCCATATAACGTGTCAAACTGATTTGATCTGATATATAATCTTCTCTTCACATAGTGGTTTATCACCAGGATTTCTAGTGGTGTTGTGGGTTTTTCTCCCGATACTCGGGTTTCCCACGTAAAATCGTGCGTTGCGCATTGTTATTTCTCTCGATCCGGTATCTTCAATCTTTTCAATTGGTATTAGAGCATAATGTTCTTTTTTTTTTCCTTTTTTCTTTTCTTGGCATTTGTCGGATCTGTAAATGTGTCGTCAGGCACAAGAATTGAGATTGAGAAGTTCAATTTTAAAAGATTCGACCTTTGGAAGATAAAGATGGAAGATTTGCCTATGGCTAAGGATTTGTGGACAGCAATCGTCAAGGAGAAGCAATACATCTTCAAAAAATAAGATAAAGATCTGATAAGGGATGCTACTCTTGCTGTTGAAGAGTAGGAAAAGATGGATCGAAAGGCTCTAGTGCCGATCCGTATGTGTTTGGATGAATCGGTGTTGTCAAATGTGCAGGGAAAGTACGACGAAAGGTATGTGTACGAAGCTAGAATCTCTATATCAAAGTAAGTCTTAGTAAAATAAAATATTTCTTCGTAGGAGGTTGTATAATCATTATATGCACGAAGGTGATTCTTTTACGGCATATCTGGATGTGTTTAATATGTTGATAAGTCAATTAACGTTGATTTATGATCAAATTAAAGATGCTGATAGAGCTATTGTAATAATTTATTCATTGTCTGATTTCTAGGAAAATCTCGTCATAGCTATTGGTAGGGGTACACAGAATTGATCTATGAGAATGTATGTTCCAACTTTGTTATCTGAGAGTATGCGATGCAAAGGATCTGAGAGCTCTTCGAAGGAGGCTTTTATATGCTAGTAGAGGACAAAATGATAATAGAAATTACAACAAGAATAGTGACATGTTTGAATCTCGACGTAGATCGTGGAGCAAAGACAAGTCACAGTATCATTGTTGGAAAGGTTGGTCACTTGAAAAAAGTTTGTAAAAGCAGGTCTGGGAGAGGAAAGGATAATTGCTCTTCTTCAGAAAATTAGAATAGAGAAGGTGAAAGGGATATGTATGTTACTACAGTATGTCCTGCGCAATCTGATCACGATGTCTGGAATATAGGCACGGGCGCTTCCTATCACATGACTCCACAAAGAGAGTGGTTTTGTGAGTACGAGAGTTATGATAGTGGAGATGTCTTTCTTAGAGACAATACAACCATCACAGTCGTTGGAAGAGGGAAGATTACATTCAAGCTGAGTAATAGGGCAGTGTGAATGTTATCTGATGTAATGCATATTCTTGCGATGAGTAAGAATGTGTTGTCAATTAGGACAATGATAGATGCTGGTATCATCTTCACTTGTGATAGTATTTAATACAAGATGACATGCGGGTCTATGGTTATTGCACGAGGAGTTTAACATGATAACATATACAAGATGCTGGCAAAAGTTGTACGGTGGCAAATTTCGCTCTAAACAATTTGAGCAATGTTGTGTGGCAAATGGCATCTTAAGGCAGAAGACTACTCCTTATAAACTTATACACCACAATAGAATGGGGTAACAGAGACGTTGAATTTTACGTTCCTTGAAAACGTAAGGCGGATGCTGAGTTGGGCTAGTTTGGATAATGGGTTCTGAGCTGAAGCTGTTGTTACGGTTTGTTATCTTAAGAATAGATCACCTACATCAATGTTGAAAGGTATGAATCTAAATGAAGCCTTGTTAAAAAAAAAAAAGCCGAACCTGTCACATGTTCGCATGTTTGATTATGACGCATATGTCCAAGTAAGATAAGAACCAAGCTTGACAGGAGATCTGAGAAGTGCAAGTTCATTGGGTACAAAGATGGCGTCAAGGATTAGAAGTTATGGAACCCGGTTAGCAGATCTAATATCTATAACAAGGATGTCGTGTTCATTGAAACACGAGACAACGAGATAATACAGCAAACTGAGTCATCTGAATCGACAGAGAAAGTTTAGCTTGTTTATAGTCAGGGTGTTCAAATTATAGATACAGTTTCAAAGTCAGCAGATTTCGACCCAGTTGATGATAAGTAGATGGGTTAGATGTTGATCAAGTAGAATATTAGGCTTATTATTCTGATGAGGAGATGGAGGTTGTCCATATATCAAATCTTGTACCTGTTGAAGAGAAAACACTGGATATCGCAGAGTGTTTAAGCGATCGAAGAAATCGGTTGTTCGATATTCTTCTAACGCTTTGAGTGCATTTCATGCTTTGAGTGCTAGTGATCGTGAGCCGAGTAGGGTAAAGTATAACACCATATTCCTTTATTTATCACATCCAAGTAGCCTGTCATAAGTGAATATGAACCTTTGATCCAATCAAACAAGGAAAAAGAAACACACACATATGTAGGTAGGCTAAATCGCACAACTCGTCTAGAAATCTAATCCTAGTTATTAATATCTAAACAAGATATTGACTTGATAATAAATTCTCTCATGAAATTTTTTTGTACATTAATTTAGGTGAGTCAAAATCAACTCAAGTTGATTCTTCACATTTTATGGCTCCGACAACAATATTAAATATTTAGAGTACTTGACATACTAACCTGCCGTCAAGAACCAAGTAGCGGAAAACAAATCTGCATGAAGATATGAGCCTCCTTGATTTTACCTTTGGATCAGACTCCTCTTGACTTCACTCATCTCGATGGGAATGGCGTATTGGCTATTAGAGTTGCTTTGATAAGCATCACGTTCACAAATCTTGGAGCACGTTGGTGATTGCTCTAGAGATGGGTTAGAGAATGGGGAACAGAGATGGGACATTCATCACTCACCCATTTGCTTATCACTAAACAGATTATATAATGAGGACAACAAGGACAACAAGATTTGAAAGCTAAATCAATTCTCGGATAATAGTTATCTGCAATTATTTGTGGATAACTAATCAGAATTTTAAATATCCCATATATTCAAATTCCATATAAGTCATCACGTCATCATGACATGTAGCCACCATATATTGAATCCCAACAATTTTCAAAAAATAACCATACCTTTTGTGTTGGTATTGAAGTTTATTGTAGCATTATGTTGGATGATCATGTTTAGGGGTAATTAAAAATACCTAGATATCTTTTTTATTGGTCCAAAGTTCGTGTTGGGTTCTTTTGTTTAAGCTGGTTTTGGATATTAGTTTGATTTGGCTCAATATTGTTGTTATTGTGATACAGTCATTGATGAAACTGTGGAAGCAAGCCCCAGTGGTTCAAAATTTATTGAAGTTGGTTACCTTCATGACGCACATGGATTAAAGGGAGAGATTTCCATAAAACATACCACTGATTTTCCTGAAATGCGATTCTCCAAGGTAAGGAATAATCTACCAAAATGCTTATTTAGGTCAATCTGGTTTTGCAGAACTTTTAGGTTTGCCCATAATTATAACCAAATCAGTGAATAATTTGCGGATTTTATGAAAAATCCAGGGATTTTTCATTAGCCAAATTGAGATCGTATTTTTCGCATAATTCACGTATAATTCAGATTTTCATATAATTTGCGTATAATTTATATTTTTCTCGGATTTTATGTACAATACGGGACAATCTAAAAATTTTAAATATAACCTAAGTATCTTAAAACGTTCATTAAAAAAACTTAAGACCTTCAAAAAAATTAGGGTTTCTCAATAATATCGACTCCTCCGTTTTTCCATTTGAGATCTATATTAATCTTGTATTATGATTTTTTCCCTTATTAATCATCGTATCCTTCAATGATCGAATTTATCCTTAGTTTTTTGTATATATTTTTTTCCCATTTTTTTTGATTTCTTCTGTAATTAATGTTTGCTGAATTAATTCAGTATCCGAATTTGATTACTATATGATGTATGATTCGTTTTCTTGATAGCAGGGAAAAAGATGGCTGAGGAGGAAGATTTCCGGGAGAGAGGATGTACAAGAAGTTGAGCTTGTCTCTGGGCGCATCCATTCCAAGCATAAATCATGGATAGTGAAATTTGATGGCATTGACGATGTGGATCAGGTGCTATTCGAGAATGCTATTTTCCCTTTTCTTTTCCTTTTTTTTGTCAAAATATTTCTTTTAATGTTATATCTGTCCTGTGTCCATGTCCTCTTATCACTCAGCGTCGAGTCTTTTCCGTACAGCCCACAAGGTATCTCTACTGTTGAAGTTCCTATCTCATCTGTCAATCTACCTGATCTAAAAGAACCAATCTGTTTTTTTTTTTTTTTTTTACCATTAAGAACCAATCTGTTCATAGCATAACTATTCAAAATAAATGAATAATAATGCAAGGTTTCAATTTGTTTATGGAGCCATTTTTCCTAGATATTTTGAATGTTGGTCCCCTACTTAGAATTGCTATTATGTTTTCCATGGAAAGTGTAAGTTCCATCAACCGGTGAACCTGTTTCAATACTCAGCAGTTGAGGATGCTCGTTTATGTTATGCTCGTTTCTATGCCTGAGCCTTTTCTTGTATTCTGGTAATAGTAATTCACATTCCCGTTATGACTACATCTAGGATTGAAAGTCTGAGTAGTTATTACTCCCATTTTCAATGTTTCAAGAAAAGGTGTTCATGCTACAAGTGTTATAATCTCTCTTTCTAGCTGCTCTGAACATATTCAATTTGCTAAGGTACTTCATATTTTTCTACTTCTATTGCCACATTATTATGCTTCTTATTTTAGTTTTTAGGTCCTGATAATATTCATATTGGTAAGGAACCCAAAGTAGATTATAGGAATTCCTTTCTTTTATTCTTTTCCAGATGTTCCTTTAGTCACCCCATATTTCTAATCAATTTGTATTCCAAAATTCCTCAGGCTAAGCAGCTAATCGGAGCAACTTTGCTTGTCCAAGAACATGATAGACCAATGTTGGAGGAGGGTGAATTTTATAGTGCTGATCTTATCGGAATGCAAGTTATTTTAAAGGTTTACCCGTCTATTGCCTTGAATCATAACATTTTTTTTTTTTTGGAATAGGTTGTCATATGATTATGTGATGTTTATGTGATTAAAAACCACTTCAATTAAATACGGTTTTTTATTAGGGCCAAATTCTTTTTTTTTCCCGATCCTTTGAGGACATGGTCTTTCAACTTTGCTGGAACCTGCCTAGTTGTACAGGTTATTATGGAAGCAAAGGCTTGGCTGGACAACCCATGGGTCCTACTGTTTTACGGTGATGAGAGGAATTGGAGATGGTTTGCACATATCTATGGAGTGCTTACTTAAAATATCTGCATGTCTATCTGAATGTGTACACATCCATTATTGCAAACTGGTTGCAGTGTACATGACCGTGCACGCACATGGTCATTAAGCACTTCAAACTAATATCCCCATTTCTAATGTAACTAGGTAGATAAAGCAAGGGTCAATCCACGAAAAATAACACAAATACGCTAAAGTAATACTCAACTTATGAATTAACTCTAACCAATTAAACGGCTCACTAAAGTACGGGTAGATCAAGATTGTAATTTAATAGAATACTATGATGAAAGTAAGATCATGAATAAATCATATGATGAGATAGCTATGAACATGTAAAAAACCACCATGGTTTAAGAATAATCATTGACCATATTATGATTATAATTTAATGTGAGGTTGTGATTATTATAGCATAATAACACATGTGTGGCATAAATTGATTTAATAAGAGTATTAAGATCCTCATATGAATATCATACGACACTAAGCTATAGTAACCTTAGTCATTCAAATGGAATATACCTTAAGTCCACACCTCATACTATATCAAATGAGTTCAATATAATAATGAATATGATCATCATACCAATTTAAGTCATGCATCAATTGACTTCGATACATTAACCTATATCAGATTTTCTACATAAGAGTTATGATTAATTGCATGATTAAAACTATGATATTAAATAGGTGATCAAGCTACATACTCATAATCTCAATAATTAATCCAATGTCATACTCACCAAATTAATCATCATACAAGAACAATACTCATCTCATATTCATTTTCATGGCTTCATTCACATGTTAACTATAAGATCTACTCACATAATCGAAATCATGATTAACATAAGAACGAAGTTGATAACAACAATCATGATGAAATGAAATAAATTAATGATCAAATTCCAATGAAAGGTAGCATGGAATGGGCTCTGCGAAGACTGCAACGCCTCTAGAAATGAAGGAATGTATGATAAACAACGAATGAAGATCAAAGAAAGATCGAATCTAACCAAGATCTAGAATGAAAACAATAGAAATGTGGCTAAAAACCTAAAAATTGATGTTCTCTTCCTAGAAACTCACACCTCTGACGAGATTACAAGGGATATAAATAGGAAAATGTCTTAAGTTTTAACACCACAAAATCTGAAACAAAAATCAGCTTTTCGTTGAGCCAAGTTCACAGGCGTGAACTTTTTCACGGGCAGGCGAAGGCATAAAAGTCTAATTTTTCAAACTTAAAAATCTGATCCCATGCTTCTTCATATCCTTATATCAGCTTAATCCCAACTCCATTTCATTTTCTGCACCTAGATTAAGCACGAAATCATGCTAAACTGTGTAAAATCATGTCCGTAATACTTCATCTTTAATCAAACTTTATCATCAATAGCCAAACTTCGTTGCTCAGACTGAAAACAAGAAAAACTGCAGTTTGGAACAAAATACAAAACAAACTAAAACTAACCTGAAAAGGCATAAAAATAGACATAGACATAAGGAAATAACTAAGAAAAAGATGCATAAAAGTGTGTTTAACAATCATACTATTGTGTTTTTCGTCACATTGATTTGGATTACATAACAATGCACTGGAGATGGTATGTGAAACGAAGCCAACTTCGATCTCCGTTTACTAGTCGTATTACATGGTAATGCAGCACATGACCATTTGTGATGCACATGACCATTTGTTGCAATAGACACATGAATGCACTATAAGTTTGCTATAGGGTTTTTACTTTATGGAAATCTAAGTTTGTTTCAGACTTCAGAGTGCCATATTGTAAGGGGCAAAGGGCCAAGAACTTGGTGAGGTTTAAGATCCCTTTGTTGTTCTCTATGATTTCATTTAAGATTCGTCTCTTCTTCTTATCTTGAAGGGGCTTCCCACTGGTATATGGTGTTCTTTTTCTTTCTTTCTTTTGATAATCTTGTTTTTGTTTGTTTGCTCTCCAAAATGTTTATATCGTTTCTTTTTTTTTTTTCTTATCCTTTTTTTCTATTTTGGTAATAATATGTTCCTTTTTTTTCTTTTTTTCTTTTTTGGCAAATGCCTTGATATGGTAGTTCTGAAGTAATTAACCCTCTGTCCAATATTATTTGCAACATTTTTCTATTCGGACCATCCCAAAATATATACAACATACCTACTTTGATAATATTTTAATATAAAAAATATCAAATCGTTACAGTACATTTCATTAATTCCTCTCTTGGTTGTTATAGTAATCCCCAATATCACCTAAAAATATTGGTTTTATATTAGAATCAACACAAATTCAACCCACATATAAAACTCCTGCAAAGTTTAACTGTTTCATTTAATTCGAGACGGAGGGAGTATTTCATTTCATGAAACCCTTTCCTTGTACTAAGGGTTGCACCACGAGTAGCTTTCTAGGTCCTTTTTAACCTCTAATTTCTTACTTTGATCGGTTTTTCTTTCTAGAATGCCATTCCAACGTTTGTATGACACGTATTGCACATTATATAATCTTTTTCTGTGCTTTCTAGGAAACTGGAAAACCTGTGGGAACTGTCGTTGATGTTCATAATTATGGAGCAAGTGATCTTTTACGTGTCCTGCTTGATTCTTCTTTGGAATCGGCCACACCTAAGTCTGAAATAGCTGAATCCGATCCTGTTGTTTGGATCCCCTTTGTGGAAGCCATTGTACCTGATGTTGACATTAGCAAAAAAGAAATGCATATTACTCCTCCAAAGGGACTCCTGGAGCTGAACCTCCGGTCTAGTCAGAGCTCCAAGAAAGAAAAGCGTGCTAGAGTAAGTCACATGTAATATTTACCAATGAAATTACTGGCTGAGTGACTGTTGATGTATTACTTGCTTGCAAACTGGTTATTTGTAACTGGTGAGCTTGTAAGTGCGTTTTTGTATGCCATCGTGTTTACCCAATTGAGTTATTCCTAACAGGAAAAATTGTATTGTTTCACTGTTGATAATGTTTGACCACTTTTCTGAATGTTCGCCTTGAACTCTTTGAGTTGGTCAACAAATTTCACCTTTATGGTCATGGGTTGGCAACTTGAACTAGAATTTAACAAACCAATGCAATTTTCTGGTAGGAGGAAATCATAGTAGGACTCAGTTTCCTTATTGTAGCGCAATAAACAATCTTATTAAGAGATCACTTTAGATCACTTTCTTGTGGTGATGACTCCTAGGACCTGTCTGCAGTTCTCAATGTTCAACTGTTGCACAACTTTGCAACTGTGTTCATTACAGTTGTTACAAATCCAAGCATACCACACAGAATCAGTATGTAGTTCAAGGTATCTATCTCAGGCAAGTCGAACGAGAACAGAGACAGCACAAGTTTTCTTTGTTGGTTATCCCTAGATATTCATTAAAAGTTTACAGCTACAGAAAAAACACACATTTTTATTTTATTTTATTTTGTTTTTATTATTTATTATTTATTTTTTGGAAAATGAAACTTATCACAGGCTAAGTTCCATTACTCTCTTCCATGATAGAAAGGTTCAGATCAGTAGGAGCCAAGGCAGAACCCCAAGACCCTTGATATTGACAGCCAGATGCATACAGAGCCATTTCATGGGCGGCTCGGTTTGCTTCCCAAGGCACGTAAGAGAATATAACTTCATGAAACTGACCCAGTAAGCTGAGGCAATCGTCCACAATACAACCAACTAGAGACAAATCTGGTTTAGCCTTTTCTAACATACTAATCACATGACAGCAATCCGATTCAAGAATCACTGGGTCCATGCCCATGGATATCACCACTTCCAGTCACCATTTGATTGCCATTGCCTCACCCACTGTCGGGGACACTGTCATGTTCAAATTCTTGCCAGTAGCCATATGAAGGTTACCTTGTCCATCTCTGATAATTAACCCCAAACTGACCCCTCCTGGGGTTCGCATTAATACATCTACTTTTGCTTTCAGTCTACCAGTAGGAGGTAACTTCCATTTAATTTGTGTATGATCAATCAACATTTTAGGTTTCTTTTTGTTATACCATATCAGAATCGTCAGTCTACTCCTGTTAAATAGCAGGTGGATATGGGCCTTAAAGGGCATTTGATGCTCCATGATATTTCTATTTCCAGATTGTTGATATGGGTATGAGGAGAAGCAGGCTGTTTCGGTTTAACATTCAAAAAATGATTATAGCGACAGTTGATTTCCTTCTTTTGTAACTATGTCTCGCTTCTTAGCTAATCGTTGGTAGAGATTCTTAGTTTTTTATTCTCTTTTTGAAGTTTGTGTAGAGATCATCCGAATCTTGAAGGAGATAAATAAATTAAAAAATCGTTGGAGAAACAAATTCATGAAACCTGGTGTGGCGAACATGGAGAGGTGCTGCCCCGGGGATCAGGTCCATTAGGGCGCTGCGGCATCCCAGTTGACAAAATTTTGGGAGTTGTGTGGTGGTTTGGCATTGCTGCGGCCTTGCTTGGCAATGTAACATGAACATGTTTATACTGCCTTGAATTTTGGGTGCAGAGCAGCTTGAAATGTTTTTTGAGCGATCAGCTTTGGGTTTCTTTCCTATGTAAACATCCTTTATGCAATTGTTAGATAAGCGATTACAAAGCGGCTATAGAGCAATTTTGTGTGGATTTCTCTCGGTTCGAGGGCAAAATCTAAGTGAGGTTTGAGAGGAAATTCGGGGAGACAAACCCACCGTAATCCTTCAGTATACTGTTTGGATTTGTTATTCCTATTTCTTCCGCTTGAGTTTTTCTCATGTAAGTCATGTGTATCTCTTTTGATTTCGTTGTTTGATTGCCTTGATTACTTTATCATTTGCTGCTTCTTATCATGTTCGGAAGGATCTTTTTTCAGTGATAATCCTATCACATTTTCTGTTTTCTCAAGGTTCTTATGCATTCTTTCTTCTTTTTGGACTATCCTTCTTCTCTTTGAGCCAGTGGTGACTTGAATAAACGTTCTATTTTGGAGAAAGCATTACGCTGTTGATGCATGTTCAATATCTCCATTGTTTGGATCAATGTTGCTGCATTGGTTTTTCATATGGCTGTACCTTCTTGATTCCATTCAGGAGTGGAAAGAAAGGAAAGCGTTTCAACGGCGCCTTATTGGAGCGAAAAAGAAACTTAGTGTTATGGAGCAACAGCATGTGTTTCATGGTCTTCGATTTGGGGAAAAACCTCAAAGGGATTTGCTTGCACAGGCCATCAGTTCTCTTAATTCATCGTTGCTTCAGAAGGCAGTGGAAAGCATTGGAATGCCATCTGAAAGGTATGCTTTTCAGTTTTGCATAAACATTTGATGTGCTTCTCCAGAAAAAGATTGTCAATGTGTGCTCTAGGTAAAGAGCCCATGAGGTTCTGAGACTTAGTTGGCAGATGTGCCACTGCCTTTGCTGCCCTGCTGCTGCCTGCAACAGATGAAAGCGTTTTTAAACCCAAAAAAAGAAAAAAAGACAGACAAAAAAAACAAAAAACAAAAAACAAAAACAGAAACTGAAACTGAAACTAATGGTCACAAAAATAATATCTTACTAATTGTAGATAAATAATTAGTGAATAGGAAGATATGTAGATTAAGATAGAAATAACTTAATTGGATATCATTTATGCAGAATAATAGCCTACCTATCTTTCTAACAAAAATCCTCAAAAGATAAAGTTATCTTTGTACTATGTGAAGTGCCTATAAATAGGGGAAGGTCTAAGGTATAGACCCCCCATTTGAAAACACATTTAATATCTAATACAAGGAGGTTGTTTCTTTCTTTTGGTCTGGGTAATTGACAGATGATCCCGTCATTATCATTTAGATCTACGGGTCGTAATCATATGATCTCGTAACTATTTTTGGTACAAACAGTTTGACGTGTCAGGTAGGGACCTCATTCGATGGCACGAAAGACCCGAAGTCAAGCTAACAACGATCATGTGGAAAACGTACCACAAAGCTCTGAAGACCAATGACCTCCCATGTCGAGAAGTCGAAACACAACTCCTAACGATCCGCAGGTCCGAAATGAACTCAGAAACAATGAACAAGAGCGGATTCCTCCTGGAATCAAGGACAAAGGAAACTTAAGATATCCCAGTCGGAACAAGATATCTAATTTAGAGATGACCCTTAAGTTCGCCATCCATAAGTGGATGGAGACGAAGACCAAAAGGAAACTTAAGAGCTCTAAGTCGGAATAAGATCTCTGACTTGAAGATAACCCTTAAATCCGCCATCCATAAGTGATGGAGACGAAGATCAAAAGGAGATTTTAGAGATCTAAGTCGGAACAAGATCTCTGACTTTAAGATAACCCTTAAATCCGCCATCCATAAGTGGATGGAGACTTGAGAGATCTAAGTTGGAACAAGATCTCTGACTTAGAGATGACCCTTAAGTCCTCCATCCATAAGTGGATGGAGACGAAGATCGAAAGCAACATTAGAGATCCAAGATAGAATAAGATCTTTGAATGGGAGATGACCCTTGAGTCTATCATCCGTAAAGAGATTTAAGAAGACCTTTGAGGTCTCCTATCCCAAGGTAGGATGAAACACCTTACTCAAGAAAAAGAAGAGTCTCGGATTCTTGAACATATTTTCCAGGGCAATTAGAGAATAAACTCAAAAGTCAAAAGGGGCAACAAGTTAAAAGTTATCGCAAAAAGTTCAAGTTGAGCATGAAAGATAAAAATTACAAATCTAAACTTAAACATCATCCACGACAGTTCCGATGACAGTCTCCGAAGCATCGAGCACCTTCGTCGTTAGACCACATCCACTATCAACCCCATCTTCTTCCAGAACTCGGGCCAATTCAACTTCCACTTGAGCATCTTCAATCATAGCTCTTTCCAGAGTAAGGTATCGGGTCCAGTCAAGAGGGCAACTCGAGAGATCAACAATAGGGAGCTCAATTAGTCGGCAGTTCGGATAGTTTCAAAGACAGCGTGTGAACGCGAGAAAGGCGTTCTCAGTTCCCTCGTCATAACCCCTGTGATACTCGACCTTGAACTCCTCTGATGACGTGAACTCCTCCACAATCTCTCCTCGGCTACCAGATTCTGTAAATCCTCCTCAAGTCGATGATCGAAACTAACTTGGAGAACGGCCAAGTCCGAAGCGAGTTTGTCCTTTATTTGGTTAATAGAGCTTAGATCGGCCTTCGTAAGTTTGAGAGCCTTATTTCTTTCTTTGATCTTAACATCCAGAATGAACGTAGCGTCGGACACCGTTTTTAACTCTTGATCCTTCTCTCGTAATTTCGCCTTCAAGCCAGAAACCTCGGACATTCTGGATCTCATAAATTCCACCTCCACCTTTGATCTCTCTGCCTTACAGGCAAGATCAAGGTAGTTGGAAACAATTTGAAGACGTTGATTGAGAACGCAAAAAGATGAGGAGATAAAGATTAAAGAAGAGAAATCGGTAAAAACAATACCTGGTGCATTAGATGACAATCGTCTTGAATTGTACTCTCCAAACCATTGGGAAGAAGCAAATGACGGTCGAAAGAAAGAAACAAAAATTCCAACATCAATCCTCCACGTCGGCAAGTAGAAGGGGCCATCAAGGGTCTCAAACATTGCTCCCCCCTCAAGTTGAGGACCAGAGGGTACAACCCCTATCAACTCCTCTGATCGATGAGGAGAAGAAGGCTGACGGAGTGGGTTAGACCAAGCTCTTTTCTACAAACGACATACTAGAATGGGATTTGTACTCGGTATTTCAGAAGGTTGAGTGGCCAGCAACTCTTTCTTCATACGGGCCTGTCCTCAGAAACCACAATGGGCACTAGATTAGCCGGAGGATGAGGATGGAATGACTGCAGACTTCCCTTTCTTCCGAGCAAGACGCCGAGACATCTGATCAAGCCGAGGTGCCATATTCGACAGAGCTTGACTCAATAAAGGAAAACGACAAAAAGTGGTCAAGTCAAGGATCGTGGAAGTCGGAAAATAAATCAATCGAAAACAAACATATCGAATTGATGATCCTGGAGACTCTTAGTAGGAACCAAGGGGAAGAACTCAGTAGGAGCATTCTGTTTAAGCTACTTCGTCATTTTTTTGAAACTAACTAACTTTGCGGAAGTTAACGTCGACTTTTAATAGGATTTAGATTGACTTCGGTGGTCCACCGAGTAGGAATCGACCAGGTAAAAGGAGAAACGACTAGACAAAAGGAAGACTTAAAACCCTTAAGTGTGTCAGGGATGTCTTTAATCACCTTAAAACCCGATCTAATTACAAAGTAATAGCAACCCTCAATATTAAGATGGTTGATCTTATAACACTTAAAGAATAGGTTTACAGTCACTTCGGATCCGAGAATGCCTAAGAGTATCCTGTTTGGGATCGAAAGTATATGTAGAAGGTTTTTGTGGAAGGGCCCATCATTGGGCGCTGCGGATGCGAAGATTGCTTGGAATACTGTGTGTCTCCCTAAGAAGGAAGGAGGACTTGGGTTTCGTCGGCTGCCAACCTGAAACAAAACACTTATGTTAAAACATATTTGGGGTCTTGTCTCGGGGGAGAAGATCATTTGAACTGACTGCGTACATGCTAATCTTGTATGAAATGATAATTTTTGGTCCATGAAAATTCCAAGGGCTGGCTCGTGGAACTGAAGGCAGTTGTTGCAGCTTAGACCATTGGCTCAGCAACAAATCAGTTGGAAGATTGGGGATTGACAATCTATTAAGTTATGGTATGACTCTTGGTCTTCTTTGGGTTCCCTGTATTTAAAGGTCTCTAGCTCCTTTATCTACAACACTCGAATCCCAAGGGATATTACACTGCACTCCTTTATTCATGACTCATCTTAATAGCTGCCTTCATTTATTTTAGACTTGTTTCATGGCTCTTTTCTTCCTGTTATCCATGGATGTGTGCCTTTGTGGTGATGGGAGGAAGAGGGGATTCTCAAATGCCACGCATGGAATCATCTTCGAGAAAGGGCTCCAAAGATATTTTGGCACAAGGTTATCTGGTTCAAAGGAAACATCTCAAGACATGCCTTCATTTTTTGGCTAGTGGTGCGGCAAAGGCTCTATATCCATGATCGTCTTATGGGAATGAGTTTATTGGATGGTACTCTATGTGTTTTCTGTAAGAAGGAAGTGGAGACCCAAGACATCTTCGAGAAAGGGCTCTAAAGATATTTTGGCACAGGCTTATCTGGTTCAAAGGAAACATCTCAAGACACGTCTTCATTACTTGGCTAGTAATGCGGCAAAGGCTCTATGTCCATGATCACTTTATGGGAATGGGTTTATTGGATGGTGCTCTATGTGTTTTCTGTAAGAAGGAAGTGGAGACCCCTGTATTTAAAGGTCTCTAGCTCCTTTATATACCAACACTCGAATCTCAAGGGATACTACATCGCACTCCTTCATTCATGACTCATCTTGACAGCTGTCTTCATCTATTTTAGACTTGTTTCATGGCTCTCTTCTTCCTATTATCCATGGAGGGATGGATGTGTGTCTTTGGGGTGATGAGAGAAAGAGGGGATTCTCAAATGCCCTCGTACAGAATTATCTTTGAGAAAGGACTCCAAAGATATTTTGGCACATGCTTATGTGGTTCAAAGGAAACATTTCAAGACATGCCTTCATTACTTGGCTAGTGGTGTGGCAAAGGTTCTATACCCATGATCGTTTTATGGGAATGGGTTTACTGGATGGTGCTCTATGTGTTTTCTGTAAGAAAGAAGTGAAGACCCATGATCACTTATTCTTTTTCTGTACTTTTCTTAATCCTTTGATGTAGGAGTGGCGGCAAAACTGTGCTCTTAATTTTGTGTCTACATCCTGCATTAGAAGCTTTGCTTTTGCTGGAAACTCCGCTTCTGCTCGAAACTCCTGCACTAGATACTTTGAGGCCTTGCACCAAGCACTTAAGGCGAAGAAGACCACAAGGACTATTATTCAGTTTCTATTTTGCTATCTTGTTTACACCATTTGGAAGTACAGGAATGACATCAGTTTTCGAGCAATAAAATCATGCAAACATGCCATGAAGACTTACTTGTTCAAAGTAGGTATGGACATTGTTTATGTTAGGAAAAAGCACCTCAATGAGGATGAAAAGAAACTACTGGCCAACTGGATGGCTAAGTTGTTTTGTATATGTTCATGCTTCTTGAGTCATGTAACCATTTGTGTATGTAATGGTTTATCCATTATGTGAGAAACTTTTGTAACATTTGTAGAATGTGTGTACATAACTTTGCATATAAACTTAGGTTTCTAATGGTTAGTGAGGGTGTTCAGGGGTATGGATTATGTTGATTCATTCCCTTCATAGCTTTGTAAATAAACTTATTATTTTCAATGGTAAAAAAAAATATTTCACTCCATACAACATTGCTAGCCTTATCACCGTGCAATAGTACCTAGGCTTAAGTTTTAAGGAGATTTTTTTGTCGCACAATATTGCCGAGGCTTCTCTCCATTTATGCCAAGTGTCAACCTGCTCTCATACGATGTATGATATCGTCATCAATCTCTCCATTTTCTTGGATGACACAACCTAGATATTTGAAGGAGTTCATATGCGGGATCACTTCTGAGCCAAATCTGACCTCTGAGTCATGAACAACCGAGACTTCAATAAACTTACAATCCTTCCTTGTATTCAGTCTTCATTTGACTGAGTCTAAAACCCTTCGTCTCCAATATTTTCCGCCATCACTTCAACTTATCATTAACTCCTTTTTTTTTGTTTCGTCAATCAAGACAGTGTCATTTCCAAACAACATACACCAAATAGAGAAAATGGATTATGGTTGGCGAAAGTGCTTGTTCAAGATTACTGTTGCATGCTTTATGGAGTGGACAGTGGGGATGTGCATCACTTGTTCTTCATGTGCCTTTTTTCCTCAGACTTAAGTGTAAAGCTGGTTTTGCAGTATATTATCTGACTGCAAATTTTGCTATACAAATTTAGATCTTGTGGATAACAAAAGACCGCCGTCAAATCAAACACTTGCAGGAGGGAATAAATGCGTTGATAGTTTATGTTCTCTGGAGAGAAAGGAGGGACAGTAGAATTTTCACTTTTTATGGTAAAATTTGAGTTGTAACACATGTGATCACCTATTGGTAGTGATTGTCTTTAGTTTCTGGTTTTCGTTTGATGGAATAGGAGGGGATACAAGCTGCATACGTGCTTGGTTTCATGAGAGTAGGTTCAGGGGCACAGCCAGAATCTTTTGTTAGGGTAGGAATGGAGCGTAAGACCAATAAACAGAAAATGGAAAATAGAACAGTATACAAAGCGAAACAACCATACTCCGCTGAGCTACCATAAGTACTAACCAACGTGGAGAAACGGCTGAGCTGGAATGCTCTGCTAGAAAATAACCTCAAAGAACGTGTATAGATTTATCATCTGAAGTCTATACAAATTTATAAGCCCCGGATCTTACCATGAGCAGTTGTATCTATTACAAGTAGTGCAGGTTAGATTTTAATCTAATCAAGATTCACACTCTTTCTAGATAGTTTATTTGTTGTATATATAAAGAACAGACGTGAAAGACAAGCTTAAGCAGCTTTAATTTAGTTTTTTAGCAGGGGACACAATGATATAATCTTTACATGTTTATCTGGCGGAACTCAATTGGTTTCCTTGATCGAAGTGTTTCGATCTTTTCAGGAGTAATTCGGTTGAATTTCTCAACGCTGTATCAACATTGGAATCAACATGTAAATTGAAAGTATCAGAGGATTGCCTGGTAAGTGCATGGAAAGGGAAGCCACATTCCGATCTGCAAGAAAGGGGGCTGAACCTCATTTCAGAAGGCAAATATGCGCCAGTATTAGTACTGACTGGTGGAAAACAAAAGGTTCAACCTCTTGCTGGCCTTGAAGACCTGGATAAGCTACTCTCAGAACAGAACAATTTTGTACAGGTGCTGTCTATTATCATAGTTTTGTGTTACTCCATCAACTTTTGTGACCTATATGCTGGGCGATTGCATCTTTCTGATTGATTTGCTTGTACTGTTTTCTTGGATGTTTGTTTCTCGCTGAGTGACCCATTGCTGGGTATGTTCATATGAATAGATAGGTCTCTGACAAGGCTAAATTAGGATATGCAAACGCTGTATACTTTTGGTTTTATATTGCTCAAGTAAATGAGGCAAAACCAAATTTCTTGTGTTAAGGTTAAAGTCCTTCATGTGCAGTTATGATTTTCTTGATTCATCCTACGCATTAAGTCTTACTCCTCCAACTGAGTTTGGATTCAATGAGAAAAACAAATAAGGTCAATGGTGAAGGTCTGAACTGTAGTTAATTTGAAATTTTGAACCCTTATCTCAAGGAAGGAACAAATTAGAATTTTTTTTCCCGCTCTGCTGCTGATTAGGAGCTCACATCATGACACTGCTTGTACTTTTTTGCTGTTTGATACCTTGATTGCACATTTATTTAGTCAGTGACTATTTATTCCAGAATTCTGTGAACAGGAGCGAGTTTTTGTTCAACTTTTATCTAATTAGGTTTTCAATATGGTATGTGCGCTGGTTGCCTATTCTCATACCAATTCTTTCCTCACTTTTGTATTTTTCCACCTTCAATCAGACAACTTCGACTCCGATCTGTTTTTATGGTCGACTCCAGAATCTTGTTAGGTTTATTTGCAATATGGAAATAAATGTTTTGAAGAATTACATTTTTTTATATATCTACATGTATATAGGGAAAAGAGGGGTTAAAGAGCCTACAGCCATTTAAGTACAGGGATTTGTGCTCCAAGCACATGTGGCCTGTGCTTTTACCCTAACAACTTATACTCTGTAGGTCACATGGGCTTCAAGCACAAGTCCCTGCAGCCAATTACCGTAAAAATGTGTGTATTCTATGTAAAAATGAAGGTAGTATTGAAATATGCATGTGTATGAGTACTAATTGTAACAATGTTTTTTTTACCAACAGAGTTTCAACCAATTGGCCTTAATCAGTTTAATTGGTCTTCTTAAACCGTGTAAGCATGATTGATTCCAGATCAATCTAGTGACGATGTCCTTTCCAATATTGGATTATCCTTGCCCTTGCCATCTGTTCTGTGCTTCTGTATCATTTTCATTTGATGGCACAGCATTGGGAAAGTTGCTGGCACGCACTTTCATTGGGAAAATCTCCTCAATACAGACATGCAAATTTGTTCAAGTTTTTCTCAGTCTTTTTAATTCTTATTCTTATTCTTGTTATTCTTATTATTATTTACCAGATCAGTTGCATTGCAAATGCATGCAGTAAACAGTTGTTTGATGTTCAAAAGTGTGGTGTACCTTTATCTGCTAATGGAATGATTGCCTGTATTGCAGGCAGAATTGCGTGCAGGTGTTCCTTTAATTGCAATTTCCTCGAAACTTGATGCTCAATCTGTGAAGGAGTTATTTTTACATCACGATCACTTTGGGTTTGACTCCGAAAAGGTAGGCTTATTGTTAGTTAACAAATACCATTGTCTTCTGTTTTACTGTTAGTGTTGAGTTCAAAAAAAAAAAACCTATGTCAAACTGACAGGATATTGCTTGAGGATTCGCATTTTAAGTATCTTACACTTCCCCTGGTTTTTATGTTTTTTTTTCTTCTTCTCATGGCTCTGTTATAATGCCGTGCGTTGCGCGATTTTATGTTATATCCTAAAGAGCAGGTTTCTCTTGCCTTTCTCATGATAGGTAATCTTCTCCTTCCATTTCAATATTTGCCTTGATGTCTTATCCTGCTGTCAGGTCTGGATTATAGAAGACGAGAGGCTACCAGTAGTCAGCAGTTTGTCAGATGAACAAAAAAAGCACAAGATTCTGATGAAATCCCCTTGGGAGATATTGCAATCACCTATTGGGTCGTCTGGGATATTGATTTCATTGTCATCCAATGATGTCTTGGAACACCTGGTGGAGTTGGGTGTGGAATATTTAGAGGTCAGCATAAAACTAAATGACTTCCCCTCGGCTCCTTTTGATATAATGCCTGCTCCGATCATTGAACCAATTTCGCTCATTATTCATGCTAGCTCTTTAAAAATAAGTAGAAAGAAATATGTTCTCACTATTATCCTCTTGCAAAATCCCCCCCCCCCAAACTATTCATTCTGTATTTCTTCTTTTTAATAGTTTTTCCTGCATCTCCTATGCTCCTTGATACCTTTCAGATGCAGTTAAATTGTCAAAAAGAAATGGCTCCTTGGTAACTCAGCCTAAAATTATAAGCCATTTCATCCACCAGAATTTTAATTTTGGAGAATATTATCCAAGACCACCAAGATGCTCGTTGGTGTTGTATTTCAACCAGCTTATTACCATCAAAGCCAATCGTCTAGAAGTCTAGGAATGACTTAAGATGCTTTTCTCAACAGTCACTTCTCTGAATATTGGCATATTACACAATGCTGGTTTAGTGCTGTTTTGTATAGTTCAAGCAACATTTAAACTGAATTCTTACCAAGGTGTTGGATCGGTTTTCTTGTGGTAATTGACTTCCCTAACTATTGGTTCTTTTGCTTCTTCCAGCTCTGTGATGTCAATACTGTCAGTTCTTTCTCTAATCCTCTACTACTCGGATTCATGAACTCACATGGCGCTGAAGTCGCCATCCAAACCATGAAGGGTGGCCCAACCCTTGATGAAAACTTTCACATGATTCTCTCCATGCAGTTCCTGATTAAGATGTTGGAGCATATCAATAAACTTCAGTTCCACGCGACCCTGAAGCGTAATTCGCATGTTGAATTTATTGACAAGAACTGGATTGATGTTGATCCTTCATCAGCGAACTCGTATGAGTTTGAATCTTCCATACACGGTTGGTTGACTGCATTTACTCCCGTAAAGGTCTCTGTTGTGGAAGTGGAGCGGTGAGTTTGGATTATTTAGGAGTGCTCAGGGTCATTGTGACCATTTTATGCCTTTGCTGGCATCATATCTTGTTGGCTTTCAATCTGTCATATGTTGTTAAATATGTTGTTCAATCTGTCATTGTGTTTATTTGTTGGTCCACGGATAAACTTTGTAACTCATCACCCTATGCTGCCTTCTTTTTAAAAGGCTGGTTCTGAAAACTTGGTTACCGCAATATCTATTATTCATGCATCAGTTAGTTTCTCATCATATTCAACCTTACTAGCAGGTCACACTCCTGTTCTGATTGTGAAAACAGATGGCGAAGAAATGTATGGAGTTGGGAAATAATAAATGGTGAAGTGCTTGAATAATTTATATTACGATTTACTCCATGAGAGAGCTTACCCACTCTTAAATAATCCTGAACAAATGCTCGAATACGGGAACTGTAGCAGAATTATTGACCGACAATACCGTTTGGCCTTGGATAGGGGCTTCGGTGGGCCTTGATCCCAAGGATGAAAGCTCGGCCCATTAATAATTGGGGTTTGGCCTGGTCCTTAGATCGGGCTGCCCGACCTTTATGACGGGGTTTCAAGGTCTTTTTTTTTAAATATGAGAATCGTTAACAGTTTTAAAAATCGTTGACGTTTTTTTCCTAACCGTTCATGGTATCTAAAATCGGCAATATTTTTAATAATATGTTCTAAATAACATAATAACATTTGAATTGTCATGTTTGTTTCAAAGTTTCATAAATAACAAAGTTTGAAGTACCATCAACATAACAAATATATTGACATGAGAAATTGATAACTTAAAAAGTCATAAAAACAACAATATATCCATGTTAGAAGATACATGTTTCAAATATAAAGATATATGTTTGAAATATAAAATATCCAACTACTAAGAAGCATATAAACAATATAAAGCCGAAAGCAAGTAAAAACTGTCATCGATTTTTAGTGTCCAATTTGAGTTGTTCTTAGTGAAACATAACCGTTGACGATTTAATAAACCGGTGATGGTTTTGATATTTTATTTTGAAGGCGGTCTTAGGATATCAAAATCGTTGACGGTTTATTGAAAACTGACAATGTTCAATTATCAGAAAACCTTGCTCTCATGACATAAAAACGTTAACCCCGTTTGTTTAAAATCGGCAATGTTTTTTTATTTATCGAAAAAATTTTCTCTAAGGAAATCAAAACCGTTGACGGTTGATTGAAAAATGTTGATGGTTTATATGTTTTTTAACATATTGATGAAAATTTTGATTGTTCAATCGTGATTTTTACAATACTAAGCCCAAACTTATCTAGGTTCTCGGCATAACCTTGGTTACTTTATTAATTTCAAATAAAAATTCAAGATAAGGGGGACATAAAACGTTACCTCATGAACTAATTTAACATTCCAAAACATTATTGCTACATACATTATCAAAGGCATATAAAAAAATCACTCCAAAGAAGTCATAATATCTTCCATCTCTTCCAAACTCCCATCCGAATTGAAAGTCCTCTCGTGGGGTTTCTTGTCTTGATCCCGGTATCTAACATCAAGATAATCTTTCTAACACACCAAATGCTCCAAAGATTCGGGACAAAATCGGCTTTCTATCATCAAGCATTAGACCTATGGCAGAGAAGCATGGCTCGGATGTCACCGTGGAAGCTTGAGCACTGAATATCATGTGCCAGTGCTCCCAAAATAGGATCGTGCACAGAAAAAACTTTCCAACAAAATAAAATTTCAAAATTGACTAAATCTTTGGGAGAGATGAAAATAATGAAGTCATTTTTTGTTGATATAAGGTCAATTCATGAAAATTTTGTTGTGCATTATTAGGCTTCTTTTTCTTAACAATATTATAAAAATATTGATATTTATCCTCATTTTTGTGGGTGTGAGGAACTACTAGCATTAGAAGCTCCAAATGAGATAATTTGTTGTCTTCTATCTTTATTGTCATAAGCATGAAACATTCAACTGATAGCATCCTTGAATTACTCTATTATATCATTGTTTTATTCCTAAGTTCTCATCTATTGCATCTAATATGTTTTCTACCCCTTATAACTTTATTAGGACATTCAAAGCACATGCAATGGAAAACAAATGGAGGGATATCCTTCGTAAACTTGAGGAATTTAGCCTTTTTTTTTCAATGACATGGGTAAAAGATTCTAGATATCTATATTCATTTAACAATCTAGGTATATTAAGCAATTCGGGAAGAACAAGATGAAAAGTGAAATAGTAAACACCCAATAATTTTATTGTTGTCTCGTAGAAGACCTTCAACAATTTGCACCAACATTGCGCAATATACCAACACTCGGTTGAAGGCTTCCCTTTCGCTAACTTCTAGATGACGAATTAGTTATAGACCTCCTTGTATTGCATTGCCCTCTTCAACATCAAGTATGTCGAGTTCCAAAGATGTTGAGCATCCAACGGTTTCAAAGGCTTCATTCTCATCTCCTTGCATAAAGTCTTAAATTCCTTTACTTTCTTGCTACTACTATTAGCAAATATCAAAACATTACGGATGCATTGTGCATAGTGTTCAATAGTTTCATCTTTTAGACCATCTTTAACTGTAAGATTTATTACATGACAATAACACCTACCATAGACTAACATACCATCACACATAGGATCTAAAACGGATTTAAATATTTGAACTGTTTCATCATTGTTTGAAGCATTATCAAAAGATATACTCAAGATGTTGTCAAACAACTTAAACTCACGTAGAATGGTCAAAATCAAATTATAAATTTTCTCGCTACTATAAGGATAATGAAATAATCTAAAAGCAATGATATATTTTTGTAAACCTTTAAAGCATCCGATCTAATGGTGTTTCTAAGATTTCTCTGATAACTAGGTTATAATACATTTTGAACATACCTAGTAAATTTAGGATTATCCACAAAATTCCAAGGTAGTTCACTATGGACTATAAATTCTACTAACATTTCACTTTGGCGAACATGATTATATGTCCACAATCCATCCGTATTATTCAATTGGGTTTGTCCCTTAGGGACATTGCCTTCTTTCAATAGACAAGTTTTTTCATACCTTAACAAATGTGAAGTATCTTTACTCGTTGAGAAGAACTCAAGACACATTTTGCACTTACCTTCGGTCACCTTCCCATTTGCGCCAATGACCTTATCGAAATACAATCCAATGAAGAAGCGACGGATGCAACATTTGATTGTCCCTCTTCAGATTGAGGAGTCCCTTCGCTTTGCGGAACAATGTTGGGAACGTTGAATCGCCTCCCAACATCATCATGCATAGGAGGAAATGCATCATCATTGTCGGCATTGTACACATTTTGATTTTAGGATAAGTGAGCCATTACGATTTATGATTTATAAAGAATGAGAAGTAATAAGAGAGGTTTAGGGCATTTGAGAGTTTGATTGCAAGAAAGCATTGAAATTTTTGTGAATATATGATATCCGAAATATTGGTTATATAGACAATCAATCAAAAAATGAGTGACAAAAAAGCCCTCAAATATAGTAGTTTTATGACGGTTGGTGGGGTATTTTTATCCAATTTTTTTAAAAGTAAAGGTTGTGAAAATATTATTAGAAAATAAAATCGTTTACGGTTTTGAAGGTTAAGGGTTTTTGTCAATTCAAAACGGTTGACGTATCCTAAATTTTCGTTCATATTTTTTTTTTTCCAAAACCATTCACGCTTTCGTATTACCATTCACAGTTATAATGACCTGAGGCGAAATTTATGGGTTTCGTATTAATCGTTGACATTTGGAATAAAACCGATGACGGTTTGATCAAAACCTAAGGGTAATTTTTTTTCAAAAACACCCTGATTCGAGAGGAGAAAGCCCTCTCAAGCTCGGCCCATAAAATCCCGGCCCAGCCCAATCACAGTAACGAGCCAAAAAGCTGGCCGGCCCAAGCTCATGATTTTGACAACACTAATAACGCTTTTTTTTTTTTTTTTGTCATATATTACTTGAAACGAATTTTTTATGTTGTTCTAAAATATATATCACTTTTTTTTAGTGGAACTTTTAACATAAATACCCTCACTAATAACAAATACTAATATAATATAGTAGTGAAGGATTGTTTCCACGGAAAACGATGATTCAAATGATATGCAGAAATCAAGATTGTGAATTATTCTAATTTAAAAGGGGTTATTTGTAAGAAATGAATAGAAATGAAATAAACTAATTAATTATTAAAGTGAAATGAGACTATAAAAATTATAGGCTTGAGATCTATATGATGAAATGTAGTAGAGATAATGGATCAATCATAGACATGAAAATATTTATCTTATCATTGTAATTTGGTAGATTAACTACCACACATAAATAGTTATGATATGTATTTTTTCATATGATACTAATGACAATTAAAAGAGATTAATTAACATTAATAATAAGACCATGAAGATTGACTGATCATTAAGTTGATAGGAAGATGAGAAATCCTATACAATCTACATCATATGGATCACAATATATAATAATGACTATCAATATAAACGAGATTATATCTTTCGTCATTAATATATCTTTGCTCTAAACATAATTGTAGAGATAATTATAAGATATAAATAATATCATGCATATAAGTAGGTGACCAATCTAGATAATAACATGAAATACCATAAAAATAAATACATAATCACATGAATATCAATAATAATCATGAAAATGAAGCACAGAGACTCATGATCCACATCACTAGATCACTAGATCATGTACATGTCTTCACTAACTAATCTACGCTATGATCATGATTACAAAAAAAAAAACACAAAAATAAATTATTGAACCCATCAAAACCACATAGATGCGATGATGATCAATGTATTTCGTGTTGTAATCATTAACATTAATCCTCGATGCGTTGATTGTAGTCGTTTTAGATCAAGATCTAGTTTTGATTGAGAGAAAAGAGAGCCTCTAAATAAAAATATGGCATATAATCTAAAAAGTCTGGTATAATTCTAATAAAAATCAATCCCTATTTATGGAAAAACAATTAGGAATAAAAATAACTGAAAAATCTAAAAATCCACGTAAAAAATATAATTTGGAAAGATTTAGACACGGCCGTGGCAACCTCCACTGCATCAAGTCTATCTTTTCTAGGTGCATCACGATCATGATAGCTATGCTTCAGGGATATGACAACCTGTTTTACGATCGTGAGCACACATTCCCTTGTTTTCGAATTTCCTTGAGTTTCATGACCTCCTTGATATCTTTCATGGCCACGAACATTTTTAAAACACTTCAAATTATCATCAAAACTTCAAATTCATTCATTTAAGCACTAACTCATCCTCCAATCTTTAAAATCATTGTTTCTACACATTAGCCATCACACGAACGTTATCAATCATCCTCGAAATGACTTGCCATGCAAATATGAGCTCAAATACCACCAAATAGCGATACCTACACATTACAAACACAATAAGCAGTAGTACCACATCCTTGACAGCAAAAAGTAACTAAAACACAAAGAAACGAATCAAAAGACTTATAAACAAAGTATATAAAAATAAAATAAAAAATGAGTGTTTTAACACTTATTAAACTCTCCAAAAGTAAACATTTGCTTGTTCTTAAGAAAAATAAAAATAAATAGCCTCAACTTTAAAAACGAAAAAACTTCCATAGTTCTAGCATATATGTAGTCAAAGTGCAACACCATGCAAAAGATCAATTACACTAAGTACATGTTGAGAGAACCAAACATCTCAAAGTCATCCATCATCCCTATTCAAATAACATATATTATACCCCAACCACTTCCCCCCGCGATATTTTACACCATTCACTGATATTCTCAAACTGTAGCAAGATAAAATATTTTCAAAATTCATTTTAATCCTCACCAATTCTTCTATATAGCCAGAAATGTGTCCAGTGTGCATCGTCCTCAAAGTTCTACCAAGGTCATAAAAGGATAACGTAGATGCCAAATTAGAATTCTTTTCTTTTGTGCATATAAGGCTTTGGCTTGTTTTGATTGATAATTTGCAATGTTAATACTTTGTGTAACGTCGATCGGTCACAATTTCCTTGCTTTTTATTTTCAGCAACTTTGCAACTTCATTTTTACTTATTCCACTCTTTTTTTAGGCCTATTCTTTCTCCAGTAACAAAACATAGTTAAGGGTCACTATAGAAGTTGGGTGCTTTATAATCAAAACATTTTAGGTGCCTGTTTACACTCCAAGTCACCATTAAGATGCTATCTACACAAGAAATCTTGTTCTTTGGAAAGCAATATCGTTGCGTTTTTTAGGATCTATGACTTTCTTATGAATGGTGTTCCAATTACATATATAAGATTAGATCATAAAAAATAACCTCATCATATTACAATACCTGAACTTTGGTTTAAAAACAATTTTTTTTCTTTTTCTTTTTTAGATTTAATGACTTAAAATGACACACACTATTAATACTCAACAAAACGACTAAAACTCAAGAAATCATAAAAAATGATTCAAATTGACAAAAACTAACACAAGAACATCACCACTCTCTCAAGGTAAACCCTATTGTTAGGAATGTGCAATCCCTCCAGATATACAAAAATTGATGAACAAACTTTAGAGTAGAACATGTTCATCTTTAATTACTTAGGTTGAGAATTATGATAGTTATATGCAGTCTAGGAAGCATGCAATAGAGTAGTAGACGATCACAGTTTGAAGGTCAATATAGATCACCTAGATACAGCCTACATTATAGAGTTTTAGATAAGTAGTTGGGATAAACATGGGCATCAAAAGACAATAAATCTGTTAGAATGTAGGACCAAAGTCTCGGGATCAAGACCATATCACAATGTGACAGATTGAGTATAGCAGAGCGGGTTTACAGTAGAGGTAGAAGCGGAACTGACTGGGCAATGCAACATAGATGATAGGTGAATGGAAGGGGATATGAGAAATGATCATATCAAAAATTTGAGGTTTGAAATAACATACGACATTGAAGGCTTTGTGAGGGAACCTGTCAACATCATTGAAGCATTGTATAGTGGACAAATAGATAGCTATCAACATCAAACGGTGTGGTCATGGGTTCTAATCCTCTGAGCCTTATGAAAGGATGTAAGATCCACATATTCAACCTAAAGGAGGGAGGGGGGGGGTGAATAGGTTATTTTAAAATTTATCAGTGCAACAGTGGAATTATAAGTTTCAATCATTTATGTTCTTTACAGACTGCTAAGATAGTATGAAACAGAGACTTAAACTCTACGAGTTTGTTTTTGTTTTGCTGTTGTGATTAATTTCTAACAATTCTAAAGGCTTTAAACAATGGTGTTAGATCCACAACCTCAATCTAGAGGGGGTGAATCGAATGTTTAAGATTTATGAGTGCAACATAGCAGAATTATTAATTTCAACCACTACTGTTTTTTATAGACTACTGAAGTAGTCTGCAGTAGATCGAGAGCTTAGTCCACTCTTTCCTTGGTGACCAGTCTAGTCAATTTAAGATGTGAGTTCACTATCTTCTTGTTTTTGACTTACAAGAAAACCCATTTTATAAGCTAGCTAACTTGTCAAAAGGTGAAGAACTTAGAACCTTGTACAGATCCGTTACTGGACTTTGTTGGAGCTTCTGTTCTTCAGTGCAGACTAGTGAACCCTCTTCCTATTTCTTTCTCGGTTTAGCTTACTTGAGCAGCTTTGAAACTTGGATTGTTTTCATAAATTTGCACGTTTAGTCTCATTCAAAATGCTATCTTCCTTGAGCTCTTCGATCCCTTTTTATAGGCTGAGGGAATGAACCTGTGACTTGTGTAGAGAATCTTATGTGACAACTACTCACATGTGAACTTTCATTAATGTTGATAGCTCATTTTTTTCAGAACCTGTGACTTGTGTGGAGGATCTGATGTGACAACTGCTCACATGTGAACTTTCATTAATGTTGATAGCTCATTTTTTTTCAGATCCTCATATTGTCACACTGTGAACCTCAAATCTTTTATTTGACTGATCCTCATACCTTTTACCCAATCTCAGTAATTATCTTTCCTGCACTCCAGTTTGCACTCAGGATCGTTGAGACTTCGTTTGTACCTAGTCACTGCTGCAACCTTGTTTGCATCCAAATCTGATGCAATCTATACATTGTTGTGTTAATCTTCATCTATAAGTTCAATCCTAAACGTTGAAGCATTTGCAGGTCTTTGTTGTCCATGTATGTCTTAGTTGCTTACCCAAAATTCTCTACAGTAGTCTGCATCTGGTGGCCCATACAATGCTCTTCATCTAAGGCTGTTGCTCTCCAACATCTGACCTAAACTGTAGATACCTATCAAATTTTCAGCCTTAGCACACTAACAACATCATGGCTAATACTCCTAAGTTTTGTTCATCAATTTCTACACAAGTGGAGGGATTGCACATTCCAATCAATCTCCCCCTAAATTATTGCTAACAAAACTCCAAACTAAAACAACAAGCTAACTAACTAAATTACATTGTTTGATAAAAAACTTAATCTAATTACTTAGATTAATGTGGAGCAAATAGTATTACCTTTTATCTATAATGCTCATTGTCTTTGCTGCGCTTATGAGGCTGGTCCTCAGATATTTTGTGGTGTGATCTTCTCTCTGTGTGGGGTTGCTCCCTTTGAGATCTATATGGGGTTTCCTCCCTTTGAGTTATATGGCTTGATGACCTCTGCCCTTGAGGCTTTTGCCATTTTGCAAACCTTTCTGCCTCTGTTGTAGCTGTTGATCTTCTTTTGTGGTCTTCTCCAGTTTTCTCCTCTGCTGCCTTCTCCTTAGCTATAACTTCTCTGCTACCCTTTTCTTAGGAAGCCTTGTTGTCTCTTTTCTTTTCTCTGCTATCTTTTCCACCTCTTTGTTAGCATTGATTGCAGATTTAAGGGCTTCGAATATAGTACTTGGGCTCTCAGTTCAGAGGTGGTGGTCTTTTGAGCAACTGTGGCTTTGGCAGTTTCAAGTTGAAGCTTGTTTTCCAGCAATCTAAGCGTGATGTCATTGTTGTGGATGTGCTCTGAAAGTTGTTGTTGAGTGGCTTATAAGGATGCTTGAAGTTTGCGTAAATCAGATTAATGTTATCCCCTCAGCTTATTCAGGTTGGAGGAGCTAAGCCTGTACTGCTGAAGATTTAGGGCATTAGCCCGGGCACCACATGAAATGGCCTATTATGTTTTCGAATGTCATCGCAATTGAAGATGGGAAAATGTCAATCCCAACTATGTAAAGAACGCGTGTATACTGGACATTGAACAATAAAACTTGCCCACAATACGTGTCGAATCAGCAAAAAAAAATAAAAAAATTCTATTGTAGTTGGACTAGCCATCTAATTATGCTAGAAAAGTATGTATACAGTCAAGGCATTGCCTTTTGGTTGACAATGGTAGCGAGTTTATAGATTATTGTCAATCTCTTTTGGTTAACCCATAACCATATGAATTTGAACATGATATAATGTTAATTTGTGTTAGGTCAATATTGTGAGGTGTTAGTGGAATTTCCTTAATAGGACATATTTAGTCTATGTCATATTCTCGTTTTTACATGGAGTAAATTATATTACTTTGGTTGTGACATACGTTATAGTAACCAATAGTTTATTTCGGCAACTCTCTTTTTCTCGTAACTAATTGTTAAAACACATACCATAATAGAACATGAGATAAAAACTATTATTCAATGATTAAAATCCATGACAAGTGAATATCGCGAAAACCATACGTTTTGTTGAATTTGATTGAAATCTCTAGTTGAATTCCTAGTTGAACCATTTTAGTTTATTGCATTGTTTTGCTTAATTTTTGTTCTTCTCTAAAAAAATATTCCCCCCCCTCCCCAATTTTGCAAAAAATTGATAGTCGACAATATAATTAAGAAAATATAAAAAAATAATTAAAAATTGAAATGATCGCTTAAGGATTATTTGACACATTACCGTCTCTCCCTACTTAAATTATTAATGTAGATAGAATGAGCAGGGTTTAATCCTATAAAGAGATGGAGTGTCTTAATTAGTAATAATGATCGATTATAATGTTTTAACATAAAATTAATATGTAGGGGATTTTATAATTCAATTACAGATTAATAAATACTAATGATACAACAAGATACAACAACTAAATAAATCTCCTTCGAACAGAAGTACAAAAATCTCAAAGGAACGTCGTACCCTTTGGTGTTCTGAACTCTTCCGGAATGGACTCGGACACTAGATGCAACGACTAACAAGGAACGCCAGAAGGGAAGAGAGGAATGCATAGGAAAGAGAGGAATGCAAAGTTAATGTGATTCTGTGGATTCCAGTGTGCGTTATATAGCCCAGAACGCTTGTATTTATAGAACTGGAGAAGGGTTCTGATCTTGGAGAGAAAACCTCAGATGATTTTGGAGAGCATCGTGACAGTTTTATAACTGTCTACTTCAGTAACTCCTTTGACTAGATAGGATTGGGCCTGGGCCTAGATAGCCAACAGATAAAAAATAATTTATTAATTAGATCGCCCACACATGCGTCCATCCGAGCCAAGCCGGGTTGACGCACGTATGTGTGTCTTGGACCACACATAAGTACTCTTCCTCACACAAAATTGGATATCACTTGGGGTTCCTATCCGTTATCATTCTTGAGTCTTATAAGGGACTAATACGCTTGTAAGAATTTCAATGTAGATAGCATCCACTTTCTCTCGCAACAACATTATACATCATCAAATTTAAGCATTAATATTTCATTCATCAATTACTAAAAATTAAAACATATTATATTCATATATTTCGAATGTAGTTTATAATGACCCCAAAATTACAATGTTCCGATAACAAAAATAAACTTAAAATACGATCCGAACATGACCGATTTCCCACATTATTGACCGGCAATACACAAAAGTACGTTAAGACGTAAAAATAAACTTTAATTTTAAACACATTAAAAAAATTAATATAAAAAATTATGAATAACCAAATGTCATCACAAATGCCAAACATATATTGCAACTTGTGAAGGGTGAACCAATAAATAACCTCCGTGGTTTTTATTCTGCCTCTAAGGGACCCCTGATCAATGTTGTTAAACCGGGACCGGCGGTCCGACCGTGAAAACCGCGACCCGGTCCACGGAACGATCTGGGTTATACCTCTAAACCGTTCCTTATTGAAAACCGACTAAAATTGTCGACCCGGTGAATGAACCGTTCTAGTCGGTAACCCGGAACGAGTTTTAGGATTTGGAACGGTTCAAACACCAAGTGAAAATCCGGCCATCTAGCGTGATTGACCTTGGATCGGGACGCGGCGACGACAAGGGATTAGTGTGGTTGCGGGGTGGCAACGATAGAGGGATTAGGATGGTTCAAAAACCGATGAAAACGTTTGCAATGGTTATGAGTGGCGGCATTCTAGGGTTGCCATGAGGAAGATGAGCGTTTTGTAATGACCATTATTTGGGCTAAAACATTATAAATGGGCCTAATCTAAATGGGCTCTTTGTAAGCTAAAGGATCAAAAAATGATCTAGTTGCCATTAAAAATAAAAAGGATCTAGTTGACTAAATGCTATTATAATCTTGATGATAATTATATTAATAGATTTTTGTACCATATTTTGAGTAGATTGTTCAATGATTAATTTGTTTCATTGTATCATAAATTGATGTTATCTCGATCTCAGATCATAATATTTAATCATAAAAAAGTATTTATTACATAATTATCACGTCAAGGTTCGATAACAATTCGATCACAGTTAAACCGATGACCCGTCCATTTGATTAATTTTTCGATTCGATGAACGATCCGGGTTTAAAAACAGTGCCTTTGAACCCCTTTGAATCCCCTTGTATCAGTATCATTGTTATTGTTCTGACTTCTCAGCAATGGTTGTTTATCTGCCAATGCCAATGCATTTCTTAACGATTAACCGTAATTATAATTTTCCATGATTTACTATATTCGTCTTGGTAAATACTTGATTCAATCACAACCATACAATTTAGATAATCGATATCCATTTTGCTATTACATCTTCGTTAAACATTTGCACACCCAGGGTATGGTGCCATTCCAGTCTCTTTCTCGGGAGTTACTATTTGAGCATCCCTGCGTTTTGCTAGCTCATACGATAGGTGCCATATGGCTAAAGAAAGGGACTCTGGAAATTTATCTCACTACTCATACTAGTGTTTGTTTATGTAACTGCTCATGTGGTAGTTGAAAAAATATACATACTGATGAGCCAAAGGAGAGTTGTTTCAGCTGCCCGCTATGGAGCGTTGTATCTTTTCGCTTTGCAGTAAATGGTACAGTCGCAGTGAATGTACCCATGTTGCACTCATTTGAACTCCGTCCGGCCTTGAATCTTCTGCTTTTGATTTTCCTTCGTTGTCGAAAGTGGGGACTGATGTTTGAAATTGTCTTGTTTTCTAGGAGTTTGGTTGGTTTTGGTAAGTTGGATCTTTATTGTTCCTTTTTGTGATACTTTCTTTTAATACTGTGGGTGCACTGATCTGTGTATGCTTAGGCTCTGGTGCAGAGTTCATGTCTTCGTTACCTATGCCATGGTTGTGTCATATGGCATGTCCGTCATCTTAATTGTCAGGAAGTGCAAATAGACGTCAAATTGTTGTGAGTTGTGACGCTAAGTGCTGCAAGAAGGGAAACGTGGACTCTCAAAAGCGTATGTTATCAATCGACTTAGGAACTGCGTTTATCATAGGATCGAGATAGACAAATCTCAAAAACTCACATTATAACTGTATTCAATTCTCAAAATTTCTATCTAGGTAGCATTGCACAGAGAGAATTTATCTCTATCTATGTAGCATTATACGGACAGAATTTATAAAGCTTCAAACATAAGTTAGAATCCTAACAAATAATATGAAATAAATTAAATCCTAACCACCTTACTTATTTAAAAATAAATACTAAAAATAACAAAAAAAATGTTTGAAATAATTTATTTTCTACATTATGCTTTCCTGGTTAGACGAAACTTGTCCTCGAGTTTCAAGCAAGTGATGAACTTTATTCGATACTATATGTCTCTGATCTTGAAATGCTTGATGGATTAGAATGATGATAATGTAGAAGTGCTCCTTCATTCAAACTCGTACTTTGTTATTGCAACATTGTAGATGATTATCATGGCTTCGACTTGGTCATAGAATAATAATAGTACCTCATCGTACACCTCTCTTGATCTTCATGAATATGTGACTTCTTGGGAAGAAGGTTTTCATCATCATCATACTCATTGTAGATTAGATCACCAATCTCTTCCATCACGATGTTTCAACACATCCAATTCTATAGTTTGCTGATCTCACAATACCTGTAGTAGACAATACATCGTATAAGGGGTTACAAGATTAGGAAGTATACTCCAGCACATCTCGACTAACTCCTTGAGAATCTCCCAACGAATCAAACTTGCTTAGGGGCTTGTAAGATTAGGAAGTGTACTCCAACATATCTCGACTAACTCGTTAAGAATCTCCTAACGAACCAAACTCGTTATGTTACCCACTGATGCAAGAAGGGAAACGTGACTCTACGATTTGGGTGAAAACACTGGAAAGCATAGGGCATCAATTTGATTACCGTAGGATTGGGATAGACAAGTCTCAAAAACCTAAAATAAATTTCTTCAATTCTCAAAATCTTTATCCAAGTATCATTACAAAAACATAATTTATAAAGCTTTTAAGGATGAGCTAGAATCCGAATAAATAATGTAAAATAATCTAAATCATAAACACCTTACTTATTAAAAAATAAATACTAAAAATTAATGAAACTAAAAATAAAAAGAAAAACAAATGTTTGAAAATAAAGATTTGTTTTCTGCCTTATTAAGTTCTTAGAAAATTGCACATTACGCACTAAATTTTTATAAGAAATTATTCTCGCTCATATGGTAATCAGAACAAAGAAGTAGAATCCAGGTCCGTCTTTGTGTTCGTTTGTGTTATGGGTAGGTGAAACGGAAGGTTTGCTTGTAAACTTGAAAGGAGAATAGCACTGACCCTCTGAACTTTCGACCTTTTGTATCTAATCCCTCTCAATTTTGAAAATCGACACATGTCCCCCTTTGAAGGGGTTTTCTTCCAAAAATAATATATACATGTGGTCATGTGTTAAAAATTAAGGTTTTTTCAAGGTTAAATGTCTATTTCTATAGTTCATGTTGAGAATGGACGAAACCTCCCAGGACTTAGTACAAGCAATGCTATAAAAATAATTGAGACGAATGATAAAAAATAATATTGATACCATTAAACAGAGATTTACGTGGTTCATCCCACTCTTGAGATTAATTTCATGGACAACCGACAAGTATTTTCAATATCCAGGTGAACTTTTATTACAAGTGAATTTATCTTTGTACTTATAAATTTTTATGATACCTATAGCTCACACCTACAAAAAATAATAGTATAATATTTAGGACAATTTCTATATTTTATTACAATAGAATAACTTTTAAGTGAAAAGTTAACCCAAACATAATCCGTGTTTACCCTAAATTCTATATCCCAGATGGCTTTGCTTTGCCTATCTCAGCTCCCTCGCTTCGTTCCTCTGCTAAATGTCTATTTCTATAGTTCATGTTGAGAATGGACGAAACCTCCCAGGACTTGGTACAAGCAATGCTATAAAAATAATTGAGACAAATGATAAAAAATAATATTGATACCATTAAACAGAGATTTACGTGATTCATCCCACTCTTGAGATTAATTTCATGGACAACCGACAAGTATTTCCAATATCCAGGTGAACTTTTATTACAAGCGAATTTATCTTTGTACTTATAAATTTTTATGATACTCACAGTTCACACCTACAAAAAATAATAGCATAATATTTAGGACAATTTCTATATTTTATTACAATAGAATAACTTTTAAGTGAAAAGATAACCCAAACATAATCCATGTTTACCCTAAATTCTATATCCCAGATGGCTTTGCTTTGCCTAGCTCAGCTCCCTCGCTTCGTTCCTCTGCTGCGATTGCAAATTTATAGCAATCCTTCACTGCCCTTTTGCAATTTCTTCCTATCGTCCTTGCTTTCTCAAAATTTCATAAATATTTGTTGCTTTTCTGCCACCGAGAATTCTCAAAGCTTTTGCAAAATCATCTCCTCTTCTTTTGCTATTTATAGTGTTAGGGTTCAGCACAGTTTTTCTTTTAATTTTTATTTTTAAACATACAACGCACAAGCAAATCTCCACCTTGTTTCAAAAATAATCCCTTGTCGCTTTTTGCCTTTGCCTAAGACAGGAAGGTATTGAACAACATCCACCCGTCTTCATCAGAATCACCACATGGTTGTCTTTAAAGCGAACCTTTTTTGTGGCTCCACCTAATTTGTGCCCTTCACCGGGTAACTGTCTCCTTACCTATGCTCTCAAAAACCACGTTGTCAATCACGGTGGATCTTTACAACTTAAAAAAGTTATCGTCGCGACATCCTTTCTTAAACGCGAGGGCATCTCTGGTAACTTTCATAGACCCACCTTGACCACTGAATGAGAATCCCTGTGCGTCCAACCTTGAATCCATAACCCTAGAACATGTTTGACATTTTTCGAAGTTTTAATGATCTCATCATGAATCTTTAGGCGTACAGAACCAATTCCTTCCATTTTAGAGGTTGAATTGTTCCCTATCACAATCGTCCCGCCGCAACGACGATAGAATGAGAACCATGATCTATGTGAGCACATGTGATTTGTTGTATCGCTGTCCACGATCCAGTTTCCTTGGAAATTAGAACCTCAATCGGCTACGAGCATCTCATTGTGTGCAACTTCAATATCGGACTCATTATCACCCTCATGCATGTCGCTTATGGAATAAGGACCATCAGCTTTAGCAAATCGAAAATTCCTTTTTAAATGCCCCTTCCTCCCACACCGTCAACATTCGCGTTCATTGCTAGGACATTTCAAACGGTCCCTCGATGATGAGTTTTTCCCCAATTTCCCCCATGAGAGAGCTAGCTCACCATGTATCGAGCTTTTGAATGACGCCTTCTTTCGAAGTTCGGTGCTACATAATGTGATCGTCACATCATCTAACTTTAACTTTTCTTCCTTGGAGCAATTCAATGTCATGACTAGGCTGTCATAACTATAGGATAAAATGCACAGCAAAGTCACCATCTTTTCTTCATCCTCTAAGCTCACGTCAATACTCTCAAATTGACTTATGACATCATTGAACTCGTTCAAATGATCCGAGATCTTGGTGTCGTCCTTCATCTTTAGAGAATAGATCCTTTATTTCAGAAGTATCCGATTCACGAGGACTTGGTTTGATATAAGCTCTCTAACAGAGCCCATAGTCTAGTTGTTGTCTTCTCGCTTTTAATATTGAATATTGTTGAGTTGTGGAGTCTGATTTGAGCTTCGCTGTTGAATGAGTTTTTTTTTGCCCAAGTTGGGTGATGGGCTTTTGGCCCAAGTTGGGTGTTTGGTTATAAATACCCTGTAATTGTAAACCCTAATCATTATAGTGAAATTCCTTGTGTTGGTGCAGCCGTGGATTAGGTCAAATTGACTAAACCATGTTAAATTGACGTTCAATGGAATCAGGGATTTGATTCTAAATGAGGATATTCGTAGGAGGAACTCTAGAGAAACTGCAGGTTCTCTGTTGAGTACAGATAGCAGAGGTAGAAAGTCTGAGAAAGAGCAGAGTTCAGGACATGGTAGGTCGAAGTCCAAGAAGCGAGGACAGTCCAAACCTCGCAAAGGTATAATTTGCTGGAATTGTCAGAAAAAAGGGCATTTCAGAAGGCAGTGCACAACTCCGAAGGAAATGAAGCCGGACACCTCAGTAAATGTAGCACATGAAGATGTAGATGATGCACTGATTTGCTGTGTTGAGTGCCCGATTGAATCCTGGATCATGGATTCTGGTGCTTCATTTCACGCATCTCCTTGCAAGGATGCAATGCAGAATTTCAGAGCTGGTACAGTATGGACCTTGAAGGATGTGAGATACATTCTAGGACTCAAGAGAATGTTGATCTCTGTGGGCATGCTGGATGCTCAAGGATATCGGGTCATATTTGGAGATAGCCAGTGGAAGGTGGTGAAGGGAAATCTGGTGATTGCGAAGGGTACTCTATACATGGTAGAGTTATCTACAAATGAAGCAAACTCGGTTGGTGATGATGCTGGTCATTGTTCTACTCTGTGGCACCAAAGGCTTGGGCACATAAGTGAGAAAGGTATGAAGATGCTAGTTTCGAAGGGGAAGATTCCAGAATTGAAGGAAGTAAAAGTTGATTTCTG